>JARFMH010000031.1:0-137110 GCA_029532395.1 Schizosaccharomyces lindneri | reverse complement strand
TGATTCTTCACTTTAACACTTACTTAGTGCTTTGCACTACGCCGCAGTATGCTAGCTACTAAGTATTGTTAGTTGTCACCCCAAAAGTAACAAATTGTTTTTAGAAAGCTGCTTGTACGGTTATTGAACGTTATTGACAGAATCGTTTCTCAGGGAGAATGCTAGTGATTGATATTTAAAATTTTTATTAACTATCTTTATTTTTTAAAAAAAATGAGATGAGATTGAAGTATTGAAAAGTGGATGATATATTCGATCGACTTTTGTATTTTTCCTTAATATTTCTTCTTTTATTTTCTTTCACAGGATGTCATTTACATTTTCATAAAGATCGAAAATTGCTGCATGAATTCTTGAAAAGAGAAACGTCAATTTTCAACGGTTTCCTAATTCCTTGTTCACCACCACTGCTGACATAAGCTGCTGTTATGGATTAAACCTCTAGCAATCCTTCAAAAAAAAAAAAAAAAAGGTCTAAAGCAGAAAAAGAATAAATGTATACGGGCATAACTAGGTGAAAACACCAATTCCCGTTGGATCACTGCAGTTAAGCGTCTGAGAGTCTCGTTAGTTGAGGAATAAGTATATACACTAGTACCAGAAAAGAGTCAAAGAAGAAGCGGAAAAGTTTGGTACCTTACCTGTTTGGCAAGTTTGTACCATTCCAGCACTCTAATGTAGACTTTCTTGTATTCTTAAGTTCCAAAGAAAATAGGAAATATGTCTCGTCGCTTCTAACACTAAACTTCTTTTGCTCGTATAGAGGTCGGCATGTGTTGCATTCGCATAAATGACAATTGATACAGATTGATAGATTTGGAACTTTTGATTATCGTATACTAAGCCTAAAGTATATACTGGTAGTTTGATAATTGAGAACAACTGTTAATAAACTAGAAAAGATACCAGACATACAAGTAAACAATAAAACCAATAATGAAGAATGGAGATGTACCGCTCAATAGTATAACAACAGAAATCGATTGTGACAGTTCTAATTGATTGCATAGTAAGGAATGACCAGTTTCTCTGTGGAATGTGATGATAATGTTTTTGAAGTATATACGGTATGAAGTAAGATAGGAAAAAAAAAAAAAAGGAGCATCAAGACGAATATACATATACTTAAAATAATCCAAACAACAACATTCCTTCCATATTTACATGATTCAAATCATCAACGTTTTCTTCAAAGCGTTTCAATGTTTTTGTTTAGATGTAAGTAAATCTCGATCAGATCAGTATACTGATTGATAAGATTATCGGATTGAAAAAGACAAACAAACAAATTGCGTAAAATAACAGTGTAGCGAGAAAAATAAAAAAGGAAATATTTGAGAACTCTGCTAAGTATTGAAAATATCTGAATGCATTATGAAAACAAGAATGAGACATAAATGTGGTAAAACAATTAGAATATTAGTGGTATGTAGACATAGATAAAATGGGATACAACAATTCAAAAAAGAGTAGAAATGTAGAAAAAACATTGGAAGAGGAAAAGGGAAAAGGAAATAGACAATAAAAAATAGTATAAGAATTGGGGGGTGGGAGATGATATGTGTATGGGAACTAAGCAGTTTGACGGACTTCTGTAATAACATAAGGTTGCTTGATTTCCTCTTCTAGTTCTTTGTTAGCCTCCTTTTCTTGGATTTCAAAGGAAGATTCTTTTGAAGATGAAGATTGGGCAGAATTCATAGAATTAGCTGCCTCGAGATCCTGTTCCTTGCTATCTTTTGAACTAGAAACGCCAGCAGATTTTTGAGCGCGTTGAGCAGTACGACGTTCTCTCCACCACATAACCATCATGCAAGTAGTTACAAATAACCAATAGATGATATAACTAAGAATAGTACCATAAGTACCCGTATTCATCCAACCCAAAATAGCGTTGAAAATCATGTATCCACCATTAGAGTTCATTTCGGGATTACCATAGTTAACGTGCCAAATTGCTTGTTGAAAAGGATAAGAACCAGGTCCATCACCCAATTCAGCCGAGTCACCTCCGGTAGCACGACTATATTTATCGACCTCAAAGTAAAAGACAGCCTTGGCCATAAGACCAGCAGAAATTAGATAGAGGATACAAGTAGAAGCAATCAAAAACCATTGCAAATTCATAATATTTCCACCCTTATAGATAAAGTAGCCAATCAAGCAGCCGGTAATGAGACCACAAACAACAGGCAGAGGAAATGCAGTGGCCGGTGTTTCTAATCCGACACCGCCAACGAAAACGACAACCTCAAGCCCTTCACGAAGGACTGTGAAGAAGGGAAGCAAAAACATAGCATACTTTTTACTCCAACTACCAATACCACGAGCCTTTCGATTTGCGATACTACGCATGAGCTTTTTTCTCCATTTCTCTTGAAGGTGCGAGACACGAAGCATTGCAAATCCCATCACTGTAATCAAAACAACGGCAATGAGTGAAAATGCGCCTTCCCATATTTCTTCAGAACTTCCCCAGATATCTTTTCCTAGTGCATAAAAGGCACCAATAAACCCACCGCCGACAGCCAGGCAAATAAATAATGCGATAAACGATCCAACCCATACTTGAATTGTAAATCTACGCTTCAACTTTGGATCCGAGACTTCTCCATTCGCGTTCGTTAACGTTTGTGAAATGAACGACATCAATACAGACACAATAATTGACGCCTCGAGCGTCTCACGAAGTACGATAAAGTAAATAGGTACTGAAAATACATTATTTCCCATATTTCTTTAATTCTTTTACTCAACAAATTTCGTTCTTTCTTTTCCTCTGAATTTGAATTCCTAAAATTCACTTTTCTTTTTTTTACCTTCTTTTGTTTACACTCAAATGTAATAGACAAAAATAATGCGACAATCCAACTCGGTCTCTATCACTTTATCAGTTTAACGGAATCTAATCTTCTGCTCTTAAATCTGATATGAGCCTTCTCATCATGGAGAGGCCTCCCTCTCCGTTATAAGCACTTTTAAGTTGGGAATGCTGGTTACATATGGGATGATCTGATAACTCTAGAAATGTCGCCATAGATTTTCCGATTAGTTATCTCCATGCTTATTTTGCACTATCAGATTATCAAAAGAGGGGAAAAGAAGATTTGGACATTGTTTGCACTCTGGACAAAAATATCAGATCAGCCCATTCCGGGTATAAAATAAAGTCTTAATGGCAGCGATTTCTGATCTGGGATATCTGATCAAAGTCTCTTAACACCAAAAGACTTTGGGACAGAAAGGACTTTACTTTTGATCTTTTTTAATTTGTTTTATTTTATTATTTATTACTTTATTTGGTTATTATAGGGTTGTATTGATCAAGGCTTCTTTTTTTTTTTTTTTTTTTTATATACCGTTCATTTTGCTTGTCGCCTATTTTCTGATCCTTCAATACTAAGCTTTTGCTTTTCTTATATTATCACAATTATTATTGTTCATTGATTTTCGAATGTTTCTACCTTCCTTTGCTCTTGTCTTGTGCACGCTTGTGGGATCTGCTCTTGCTAAAACCCGGCTGTTTGAATGGAATGTCACAGATATAGATAATTTGGACGTTGACAAATCCGGCCATCCTCGCTGGGTGATGGGCGTGAATAACCAATGGCCCATTGAACCTCTCGTCGTCGATTATGGCGACCAAGTGATCATCAAAATGAGCAACCATCTTCGCGACAATCGAACTTGCAGCTTGCATTCCCATGGTATTTTTCAACGCCATAATGGTTATATGGATGGTGTTCCACAAATGACTCAATGCTCTATCCCTCCTGGTTCTACCTATTACTACAACTTCACCGCCGAGCAGACCGGTACTTATTGGGTTCACTCTCACGATATGAGTCAATACCCAGATGGTCTTCGTACTTCCTTCGTTATCAACAACCCAAACGAGCCTTACGACTACGATGAGGATTATATCATCAGTTTGACTGATTGGTATTATGAACCGTTTTATAAACTCGTTCCTGAGCAATTCGTAAGTTGGCACAACCCAACCGGTGCTGAACCAGTTCCCGACACCGGTCTCATCAATGATGGCATTAACTCTACCTTCAAAATGGAACCGGGAAAAACATATCGACTCCGTTTTGTAAATTTGGGCGCCTTCAACAATTATGACATTATGCTCGAAGATCATAATATGACCATCATCGAGGTCGATGGTATCTACACAAAACCTCAAGAAGTATCCTCAATCCACATAACCACTGCCCAGCGATACAGCGTTCTTGTGACAGCCAAAGATTCCACCGACCGTAACTATGCCATGACCGCTTATATGGATGAATCACTTTTTGATCAGGTCCCTCCAAATTATAATCCAAACGTTACTGCCTGGCTTTCATACAATTCCAACTCCCCCAACAACTATGCAACCCCTGTTGATGAAATTGACAGCTATGATGATGCCGAATTACAGCCCTTGTACGATGTTAATTGGGGAGAAGCTGATCATAACGTCTCTCTTTGGTTCGATTTCTTTACCCTTGAAAATGGAGCAAACTATGCTGAAATCAATGAAAAATCATTCAAATATCCAAAGGTTCCTGGCCTTATGATTGCCAACTCTACCAACTATGATGATTATAACATGAAACCCATTACCTACGGCCCCTATACCAACGCCTTTATCTTTAATTACAACCAAACTGTTGACGTGGTTATCGATAACCATGATACAGGAAAACATCCTTTCCATTTACATGGACACGTTTTCCAGGTATTAGAACGAGGTGAAGAGAACGCTGGTGAATACAATGACCAAACTGAGCACAAGGTGTATGATCATCCCATCCGCCGTGATACCATCGAAATTCATCCTGGAAGTTTCGTTCGTCTTCGCTTTCTCGCTAACAATCCCGGTGCTTGGCTTTTGCATTGCCATATTGAATGGCATATGGAAAGTGGTTTGGTTGCAACCTTTTTGGAGGCTCCCGATAGAGTTCCGTATATAACTGCTCCAGAATTTGTCCGTCGCCAGTGCATAATGCAAAATATTGAGGTTTCAGGCAATGGTGCCGGAAACACTTATAATATTTCGAATTTGACTGGCGCTCCTGCTCCTCCCGGTGAAATGCCTTCTGGTTGGACATCCAAGGCCATCGCTTCAGTAGCCATGTGTGTTTTAGCAGCCTGTATTGGTATGGGAAGTATTGTCTTTTACGGCATACAAGTCCAACCTTTGACCACTGAGGAACCCGACGATGAACAGGATATCAAAGCAGCTGTCAAAGAAAACGCAGCAGAATTTATGAGTCCGTCTGAAATGTAAATTAGGTTCTTTTTTCTTTCTTTTTTTGATCACTTTGAAACTTCCATTATCTTTTCAGGAAATCATCCATTAGTTAACATATGTATTCCAAACATTTGCGGCGACCCAAACGATATTAAAAAGAATAAATCTTTCTTTGTCAAATAACTATTAAGCAGTAAGGGGGTATACACCATTGCAAAAAAAATGTCTGGATACTCTAAGAAATATCATTTTCATCTCTGAAGGATCTAGATGAGTATTGGTAGTTGTTTGTTTGCTTATTACTTTCTGCATTTTGCAAGCGAAGAATAGAACATAATGAAAATGAAAATTCGAGACAAACCCCAGGGTAACAGGAATAAAGTGGAATGCGGCAATCTTTGAGAAATCTGAGAAATCTTACCTTTGAAAAATTTTTTGATTCATGAGCTTTGCTGAAAAATTTAATCTTCCTTACGGAAGCATCAATCTCAATACTTTTATATTTCCATGTCGTTGAATATTGCCGTATGTTACAAGCCTTTTCTTGCAGCCATCGAAAGGAAAGTAAGAGTTAAACCCAGAAAGCTTAATTATAATATATATGAAAATGTAGAAATTGTATAAAAACAAGTGACGATGAAGTAATTATGTGATGCGAGATCAATTAGATGGAAGGTCTTATAGCCTTCAAGAACTTAGGTTGAGAATGCTTTAGCATTCCTTGTGATTTCTAGTTTATCTGGTTATAATTCAAGTTTTTCACAACCTTCTGAGCAACTAATTCAGCGCTATTTCTATTCGATCCAGTTATAATGTTTCCATCCTCGATAGCAAAACCATCTGTGTAAAACACCGGTGGATTTTCAAAGATGGCTCCACTTTCGTTGGATATATCCTCAATAGAAGGAAAATGAAGCCTCTTTAATATATCCTGCACCCCATTTTGAATTGAATCTCTCCAAGTACAGCTGGTTATCCTTCGATTCCAACACAGGGTATGACCATCGTCTCTCGTAGTATAAGCCAGTAACAGAACGCCTTCAGCAACTGTAGCAATAACCTTGTTTTTTCGAAACATAGCTCTCATAAACTCTTGACCGTCTTTGCAATTGGAATAGTTAAAATAGCATCCGTATCCTCCGGAAACAATAATTGCATCGTAATCATCAGGGTCAAGGCGACTCAATCGAGAGATTGTTTTTAATTTAAGTACCAGCGTGCTCTTCTGATCATCGAGGACATTCAAAGCTTCCCTCGTAGTGGAAGATTCCTGTACTGATTTGCAATCGAATCCGTACTCTCCAGTGTCAGAAGCAAATTCAACGTCAAACCCGTTGCTCTGGAGAACCCGAAAGAGTCCATAAACATCTGGATAGTATACTCCTGTATTGTCGCCGTCGTCATAAAAAGGGCCATTATAACTTGTCACTAATATTAAAGCCTTCCTTGTCTGGGAAGGCATTTCCTGCCCGGCTGTTTCATTCATAATTGAATCCTTGAGTCCCTATTTCTTGAAAGTCAATGGAGCAATCGTGCCTGAGCGCTTTTGAAACAAGTAAACCAGCGACGAAAAAAATGAAACCAGAAGGCTTTACAAATTAGTTATTTTTTGCAAACCTCATACCTTGCCATATCTAATAGTTCGCATTACGAAAATCGATGCTAACTTGTATGAATGAAAATAATGATGCTATTGCGATCATCATGACATTAAAAACATTCTATCTGTATAATTAAATAAACTCACCATATACTAAGTGTTGCGATCTTAAAACACTTTGTTCAGACTCCGCAAGTATCTAACTTATCATGGAGTTTCGTTTTATTGTGGTAAGGCTGTATATTTGCTCCACGCATATACTAAGACACATTAACTCTTGACTACTGCGTTTCGTACACAAAATAGAATTCCAGTCTATTATTAAAGAAATTTTTATTTACTAATTAAAATCTCAACCTCAAAACTAAATGATCGGAGCCAGCTCACTAAACAGAAAAAGGAAAGACAGTAAAACCAACAAAGGTTACTTTATAATATACATCAAACGGAAGTCATTCATAACAAAAATAAACCAAAGCTTTTTAGACTTTTTAAGCAGAACACATCTCACATGATTCAGGGTTATTAATAGAGCATGCAATGACTTGTTCATTGTAGATGTCAGCCTCATCAGAATCCTTACTCTCCTTCTTTTCAGCCTTTTCATTCTTAACAGGAGCGCGATTTTCTTGAGCAACTTGCTTATTACGCTCACGAAGAATCATAGGATCAACAGTAAACTTGATGGCAGAAGCAGCGGCCATAGTACGCAAATAATACATACCAGTTTTCAAGCCCTTCTTCCAACCATAGAAGTGCATACTGGTAATTTTACCGTAAGAAGGATCCTTCAAGTGAACATTCAAGCTTTGAGATTGATCGACAAAAGGACCACGATCAGCAGCATAATCAATGACAGTTTTTTGACTAATTTCCCAAACCGTCTTATAAAGATCCTTAAGATCTTGAGGGATTTCAGGAATAGCTTGAATAGAGCCATCGAGCATAACAAGTTTATTCTTCATTTCCTCGTTCCACAAGTTACGTTCAACGAGATCCTTCAATAACCAAGGGTTAACAATTTGGAATTCACCCGAAAGAACACGACGTTGATACATATTAGAAGTATAAGGCTCAAAACATTCGTTGAAACCAAGAATTTGAGAAGTAGAGGCAGTAGGCATGGGAGCAACCAACAAGGAATTATACAAACCGTGTTTGGCAACCTTGGCCTTCAAAGCAGCCCAATCCCACAAGTCAGTGGGAGTAACGTTCCACATATCATATTGCAAGATACCTTGAGAAGCAGGAGAACCTTCGTAACTCTCGTAAGGGCCGTTCTTTTCAGCCAATTCATTAGAGGCTTCAACAGCGGCATGATAGATAGTTTCAAAGATTTGAATGTTCAACTTCTTAGCACCAGCAGATTCGAAGGGAAGACGGAGGGCGAAAAAGGCATCAGCAAGACCTTGGACACCCAAACCGATAGGGCGGTGGCGGAAGTTACTTTTGCGAGCTTCAGGTACAGGATAATAGTTAATGTCAACAATCTTGTTCAAGTTACGAGTAACGACCTTAGCAACATCGTGAAGCTTTTGGAAATTGTACTTGCCATCCTTGATAAAAGTAGGCAAAGCAATTGAAGCAAGGTTACAAACGGCAACTTCGTCGGGAGCGGAATACTCCATAATCTCGGTACACAAGTTGGAGCAGCGAATGGTACCCAAATTCTTTTGGTTTGACTTGCGATTGCATGAATCTTTGTAGAGCATAAAAGGGTTACCAGTCTCAGTTTGAGATTGCAAAATAGCATACCAAACCTTTTGAGAGGGCAATTGACGACGTCCGCGGTTCTCCTTTTCATACTTTTCATATAAAGCTTCGAATTCTTCACCCCAAACATCGGCTAAGCCAGGTGCCTCATTGGGACAAAAGAAAGTCCATGGTTCATTCTTTTCCACACGACGCATAAACAAGTCTGGAATCCAAAGAGCATAGAACATCTCACGAGCACGGAAATCCTCCTTACCGTGTGTCTTTCTAAGGTCAAGGAACTCCATAATATCAGCATGCCAAGGCTCAAGATAAGCAGCGAAAGCACCTGGACGCTTATTACCACCTTGGTCGACATAACGAGCAGTGTTGTTAAAGACACGAATCATGGGAACAAGGCCATTGGATGTACCATTGGTACCGGCGATATAGGAACCAGTGGCTCTGATGTTATGCATGTTGATACCAATACCGCCAGCAGTCTTGGAAATCATTGCACAAGTTTTGAGAGTGTCATAAATACCTTCAATAGAGTCATCTTTCATTGTAACAAGGAAACAAGATGACATTTGAGGGCGAGGAGTACCAGCGTTAAAGAGAGTAGGGGAAGCATGGGTAAAGTAACGTAAAGACATTAAGTTGTAAGTTTCGAGGACAGCCTCGATATCCTCACCGTGGATACCGACAGCCACACGCATAATCAAGTGTTGAGGACGCTCAGCAACCTTTCCATTGATACGCAATAAGTAGGAACGTTCCAATGTCTTAAAACCAAAAAAGTTATATGTGAAGTCACGATCATAAATGATAGCACTGTCCAATTCATCCTTGTGCTTCATAACAATGTTATATACCTCATCAGAAATCATAGGAGCATGTTTACCAGTCTTGGGATTAACATAATCGTGAAGGTTTTGCATAACAGTAGAGAATGCTTTATCTGTTTGCTTATGTAAGTTGGATACCGCAATTCTTGCAGCAAGGATAGCATAATCAGGATGCTTTGTGGTCATAGTAGCAGCAGTTTCAGCTGCCAAATTATCCAATTCCACAGTGGTTACACCTGGATAGACACCTGAGATGACCTTTTGAGTAATGGCCACAGGGTCCACATGATCAGAGTCAAGACCATAACAAAGTCTTGAAACACGAGCTGTGATTTTATCAAATGCAACCTTTTCCTGGTGTCCGTCTATAAAGATTTGTTAGCTCAGATTCAAAACATTTCCCGCCACACGACTTGGTACAGTGACCATTCGTAGTCAATCAAGAGAATGATTTCACGTAAAACCAAATAAAAGGAATAAGTTTTCTTTTTCTTTTCAAGTTATGACTGTAGAAAGTCCTCTTTTCCTTCTCAGAAAGAATAGTTATCTTTAAAAATTCGCGAAAACGCCAAACTCATGTTGGTTCTATTTATTTAAACGGATTCTCCTGTTTTAATGGCTTTAAAAAATTACTTACCTCTCTTATAGACAAACATTGTTTTTGTTTAGAGCATTAACGTTGGGGATGGTGGATAATATATAGCAAACGAAAACGCGCCCGTACGCGACGCGCTCGTATTAAATAATCTACGCGACGCGTTACAACAACATGATATTAGAAACATCCGATGTAAACAAACCACAGGGAGGAACTTGTAACTACATTTCGAGTTCAAAATCAAAAACTAAAACTCTTAAAAGCTCGAAGATTGCTTTATCCCATACTACACATAAACAACTACTAAAGCAACTTGAACGTGCCTAAAGACGAAGATTAGAAGTTCAACCCAGAAACCCCCCAAAAAAAAACCAAATATATTAAACAGAATCAAAATATTTCTTTCATTTATAGGTTTTCGGTGTATGAGTTTACTAGACAATAATCTGATAATCTCTTGACGCGCGTATTACTCCACGAACAGATTAATTTCATTTGGATTGCGTGAGCTTTGGGATACGCGACGCGCGTTTAGACGCGTCTTTGTCAACAAAACAACCGCGTCCTTTCTTTTTCAAATACACAGCAACAAAGAAAAAATATTACTCATCCGTGGTTACTATGCATGTCTAGCTCTATTAATGAACAAATAAGAAGTTCAACTTTTTTATTCTTTTATTTTTCAAAAGCTATTTTGCTAAATTCAATAGGTAAAATTGTTTTGATGAGAATTGTACAATGTAAGGTCCGCGATTCACTTTCTTATAAGGATATCTGAACACTCGTACATGAATTGGAATGTAATTAAAAACATTTTCTGTTCTTCAAAAGCCTTATGCCGCGATCTTTCCCTAGCATGCACCAAAGGAACGTTCGGTAGAACTACGGTTGCTTTAGTAAAAAGGTTTAAGCAGTGATCTATTTAGCTTTCTATGTAAAGGATCACGATTTCGTTAACGAAAGGTTATGTGTCCTCTTCTGTGCACGGCTATTCACAAGTTGTTTGTTTGGTAGCTTGATTGAGAAAGGGAACCAAAACTTTCGAGACCTTTGAGCCATAGGTTGTTTTCAAATTGAATAAACCGCCAATGGATAAACTAAATTACTTTTCTGCACACTTGTGATCGAAAGGTCATCGATTAGTACTGACTTGCTACAGAAGTCATGTTTAAAATACATACCTATAAAGGATCCAGAAAACTTTGTTTTGAAACCTACATATACAGCATGCACGTAGGTTTTGAAAGAACAGCAGCTTCACTTACTATGAAACAATACTAGTAATGGCATACTACTGATTAAACTCACTTACAACACCGTCCGGATGTCTAATGATAAAAGGAATATTCAGAACAAAACACAAGCGATGCAATTGAATGCAAGTTTGCATTTTGCTTGATGTTTTATGAACTGTGTATCTGCTATCAATGTACCATATTTTCAAAGAGTGCACATACTTGAAAGGCACTCCGCTCTGTACTACTTACTTACTAGGGAGATGAGTTTTAAAAATGCAATGTTTACTGAGCAGATTTTTGAATTGAATTTCCGATATATATAATAGTGACCAAGCTAGACGACTATTAAAGAAAGTTAAGCAACAAGGGTTCTCAAAAAAGTTCCTAAATGAACAATGAGGCATGCAATAGGGATATTCATCATGCAAAGAATGTTAAGAAAAAAAAGCAAGTCTCATAAGAGAATGCTTAAGCAAAGAAATAAGAAAAAGTAAAAGATTACTAAGAGCGCACGCAATTTAAATATAGATGCGTTGCTTTGAAAGTCGAAACAGAAAAGTTACCCAAATAGATTGGACCCAAACAACTCATAACAGGACGAACCGTGACGAATTCGATAAACAGCCGTGCTTAGACACAAGAATGCATCTCACCACCCGGACAGAAAAGCATACATCCATAAAACGCAGCTAGCAAGAAGGGACAAAAGGAAATGTACAGGTAAATTACAAATATGATAATAAAGATAGAGTAAAAAGAATCGGAAACGATTTATCTAAATGGAAAAAATATGATGATATTCCATAGAAGAGAGTCACTTTACATCAAAATACAACGCTTCTTCTTTTTGCTACCACTGGAAGGCTTAGTCTTTGGCTTGTGTTTCAACATAGCAGCACGGGTGGCAGATTCAAAAACTTCACGGACACCTTCGTTGGTCTTGGCAGAGCATTCCAAATACTTGTAAGCACCGATCTTTTGAGCAACTGCTTGACCCTCTTCACTGCTAACAGGATGTTGTTGAGTTTTAGAGAGTTCTTCAATGATTTTGGGATCATGACGCAAATCAGCCTTGCAAGCGACAAGCAATATAGGGAGACTGGAGCAGAAGTGAAGAACTTCGGAAATCCATTTCTCTTGTACGTTATCGAGGGAATCCGGAGAATCGACGGCGAAACAAATAAGAATGACATGAGAATCTGGATAAGACAAGGGTCTCAAGCGGTCATAATCTTCTTGACCGGCAGTATCCCACAAGGCCAATTCAACGTGACGTCCATCAACTTCTACATCAGCAACATAGTTTTCAAAGACGGTGGGAACATAAACTTCTGGGAAGGTGCCTTTTGAGAAGACACTATACAAAGTGTTAGTAACGAATGAAACGTTTTAAAAGAGTAAAAGAGATACGAGTCTGGTTGGCGAAATAAAACGGGATTGAAAGAAGAGGCTAAGTAAGACCTTTAAAAAGAGAACAAGCCAATAGATATGTCCAAGTAGTAGAAAGACACGCTCTCTTTTAATGCAGATCAAAACGACATCCTCATGAAATGCAAGAAAACGATCTCTTTTTCTATAAGCCCCACCCCTTTCAAAACCTATGGCATCGACTCTTCCTTCTCAACAGAAGCGATCCATTTCAAATTCTTTTGATGCCACCAGTTATGTCCCGAAATAAACCTATCCTCTTTCTAACCTAAAGGTCTTTGAACATGAACAAGTGAAGAGGTCTTTTTATCCCTCAGAAGAATCAAACATCACTCAAAATGGAGAAGAGTCAAGCTATCCAGGTACCATCTTTGAACACGCTTTTCTCACCAACAACTAGCTCATATACTTACATTAAAAGGCATGTTTTACCACATGCACCGTCTCCCACAATAACCAGTTTTCTACGAAGTTCAGTTGCCATTCCTAAATTACTTTTTTCCTGCTTTACAATGAAAGCAAAAACTCAAAGTAGATTGTTGTTTATAACTGATTTGGAGTCACCGCTCTTTCCTTCGTTATGGCAGTGGTTAACTTATTTACTCTATTCTTTCGGGCTCAAATGCTGCACGTTTACCAAGTCACAACGAAGCTCCGCGTATATCTGTACAGCGGCTTAAATGATTTTTGATAACACGAAGATGAAAGAAATTCAAAATAAGAGTTTAATATTCGAGTGAGGAAATATACAATGAAAAATGTGTATGGAAGCTTCAAAAAAATTCTTTTTAGACGTTCCTCGGTCCAAGGAGTTTCCGAAGCTGTTGCTTCCCAAGAAGGAACAATAGTAAATATCGTACTCAATCGTGATTAGAGAAAAGAAATTTTCTATCTCGTTAAACCTCACTATCGATGTAAACAAACCCAATAGATGAAATAAACTATTCCAAAGGGATCGTCAATATTGGTGGAAGCTCGTATCAAATCAAAAAAATAGAAACTCTCTCTTTATATTAGATTTACTGTGTTTAGTGGGTTGAGTTTTCTCACGACCAAACTTCATGCAACTTTCAGTGTCCTAGCTAAACTCTTTTCAGTCTTTGTCCTTTTTCTTTGGTCTATTCTATTTTTGTTATTTCACTTAAACTTTCCAGTATAAATAACTAAACTCCTTCAGTTCATCCTAAGAAGAGTCTTCATCCCGTTGCGTTTGAATCTCTACGGCTTTTATTCCATCTTATCCTTTTTAAGCTGCTGTTCATAGCCAATTTTTGTTCTTGTTTTATTATATTGTTTTTCTTTATAAGATTTTATCGATGCCTTCTTCACAATCCGAATCCTCTGTTGATCTTAAAGATCCAAAGTTTGAGCAGTATGATTGTCTGCCCTGTCGCCTTGTAGGTGCCACTGCATTTACAGGGCTTGGTATTTATGCCTACTGGCAGTCCAACATTCCCAGAGGTACACCTTTTTACCGTACAAGAAGACTGGGTATATTGTCACTAGCTACAGGATTTGTGGGTGCAGGACTTTATCGCCTTATTAATTGATACATACTTTTTAAAATTACATTGCAAAAATAACTATTTACTCTTCATTCATGTACTCCCAACGACAACGTCGCGAACTTAAGGTATTCAAATTTGTATTCACATCTAAAGATAACAGAAAAACTAAAATAGGTCCTCGAAAAATAAAGAGAGAGAGAGGATCTTCAGGTATTGATTCATATCCTACACGAAATTTCGAAAAATCTCTTTTGGAACAACGTAAACATAAAAACTTAGACAGTAACAGGGTATGCAGTATGAAGTAATAACAACTATCTTTCAAAATAAATAAAGTATGACTTATGCTCATGCAGTTATTATTTATAGGGGGTTCTTCTCCGAGATCTGACAACGCCGTCCTTACCAAATTGCATAAGACGGCTACATAATGGTATTGCGTACGGCAGCTTCACAAGCAACGAGTAGTCCCGGTAATGGATTTCACTTTTAGTAAATCCACTTTGTAATGGCTATATGACGCCTCTTATAAGGTAATGCTTAATAATAGAAAGAGTAAACTAAAAGAAGGGAGTCTCAGGCAACGGTCTACGTCGATATCCTCTGCTCGATGCCGCATCGCTAGGATCGGTATAAAGCTCGTTTGGTTTTGTTTCATTCAGCCTAGCAAACGACTCTTCCTCAATGGCTTGCCATGGCATATTTTTATGATTCGGGAATCTGTCATCACCACTTGAAAATGGGTTATCCGTAGTAGTGCGTACATCCGTCGAACCTCGCGCTGTCGTTCCCGTCAAACCAGAATCATGATAGACATTGATTTCAGAGCTTGGATGCTTAGAGAAGTCTTGGATAGAAGTGCTCTTTTCATTCGAATCATCCAATATACGATAATAGGTACCATTCTTGCTTCTTCGTAATAACACTACCACGTTGCGAATAAAAATACCCAAAACTAATAGTAGCATCGCGATAGCATTAATAGCAAAAAACACAATGCCAATAACTTGACGAGCTAGTTCGTTTATTGTGAACGCTTTGCACATGATGAGGATAAATATTCCACTTATCAAATTCACCAAAGCAATACCAATGTGCAAACTATTCAAGTGCTTCGTCGCATATGGTCGCGCAAAAACCATGAAGAAGAATTCCACAACACTGATCGCAAACATAGCACAACCTTGTACAATGGGTGAGGATTGACCAAAACCGATGAACATCGATCTTATTAAAATTACAACGAGCAAGAAAAAGCTCAAAAAGAAAAAACGATGTCGGTAACTGACATACATGAATCCCCATCTCATCAAATGTTGCGTATCTGAATACAAATTGAACAGTGCATCCGGATCAGAAAAAGCACCAGTTTTCCGAATGATTTGCATTGTACGCACAAATGCGTACAACAATAAAACAGCCATATCTACAATTACATACATAGATAAGAATGCCAAAGCTGAAGAGTCACGAGTGTATATTTCCCACATACACAGAACACTCATTTGCCAAAAGCCAAGATAAATGGCCCGGTAAAAAAAGCCTTTCGTGATGGCTTTCCAATATTCACGAACGCGTTGTCTTTTCAATGTCTTATCCCGAGCAACAAGATAGTACAATTCAAGAACAATTCGAGACAATATGGCAATACATACAGTAAATCCAAGAAGGATGACAAAGAATGAAAATCCAGTAATGAAAAAGTTGGTGGTTTCAATTCCCATCAAATAGGAAATCCGTTTAATGCCTCTAAGCGCCACCGTACCGTTATTCGAACTAGTAGAGGAGCCTGTTCCTAGAGTTGAGTTTGAAGCTCTTTTAGAAAAATAAGACGCAGTTTCTAGTCCACGTTTTGCAAGACCGACATTGGCGTGGGGACCCATTTCAACAAGTACTGATGGGTCACCTCCAGTGGATTTCACATACCAAGTAAAAACTTTTTGCATAAACCCTATTTTAATTATTCCCATAGACCAGATGAAATTACGTCCCCAACTGAAGATAATTGCAGGAAGAGGACTTGCCATCATAGCGTAAAGAGCTTGCATCTGTGCAAACTGGAATAATACAACCATGTTTTCAAAGACTTCCCACATAGCTGGAGTTTGCAGGACAGGAGATAAAAGTAGAGCCAAGAGCAAAGGAATACCAATCACCATGCACATAACCCAGTATATGACATGATAGTACACAGAACGACCATTCTCAACGTTTGTCATTACACAAGCAATCCTTTGATTGTTGTCGGTATCATACATATTGACAGTTACTTTTGCGTCCAAGTCGGGCACTAAGTAGGCAATGCCAGGAAGATCATCGATCCATTGGATAACTTCACCGGTCAAGTTATGGTTTCCTTGCAATATGATGTTTCCAGCCTGCATGGGACAGAACCCAGCAATCTTCATGTCACAAGGATCGATTGTTTTCTCCAATGTAAATCCATAAGCACTGACATTTACATGAATCGACACATTAGTAGAAACTAGAGAGCGTGCTGATACGTCAAAGTAAATAGAAGTATTATCTGGATAGTACACAGCGTCCAGTGTCGAAGCTGAGAACTGCGAATTCGGCATACATGTTGTCAAAGACTTCACGTATAACTGTCTGGGTGCCGCTACCGTCGATTGAACTATACAAAAAAAAAGAAAAAAACAGAAAAAGAGGCCTTGTAGAAGCCTCATATTGGAGCCAGGTCGGGTTATAAATTCTTCCCGTTCACCGGCGTTGAAAGGCTAGTTGCTATTAGGATTAATAACCGTTGCCTTTTAATAATTTAAGAGACAATTGAAAGATGAATGTACGGCTATTCCTAGCACAATAAAAGAACTGTGTTTTGCGAAAAAAGAGGGACTGGGATGAGAAAACAGAAGTACGGAAAGACTGCTGAAAATCCTTTCTAATCCGAAAGGTGGCTTGAAAGGTGGCTTACAAAGCTATCAACGGCGATTGCATTAAAACAAGTAACAAGCTAGTGGGTTACAGTCTTATGCCTGTTTATAAGAGATTTATGATGAATTAGTGAATATTACTATCATATAGTAGCATATGCGTCTATAAATTTAAAAGATGAACAGCCATCGTTATATAGAAAGAGCAATGCAAGGAGCTCGTTATTTGACTACGGTGTATTGAGACATAGAGTGGCTTTTACTGTACGCAGAAAACTCACCAGGAACCTATACTGTCAAACAGTGTTTCAGAGATGGGTAAATCGGAATTGAAGCGTAAAAAGGCTCAGTCCGAAGTGAAACCTGAGGAGGAGCTTGAAAAAGAAACTGCTGTGGTGCAGCAGGACGGAATTGCTGGAGATTCAGCCCCCGAGAAAAAAAAGAAAAAAAATGAGAAGACTACCGGTGACCAAGAGGAGCTTGAAAGTGAGGATGCTTCTGTAGAAGAGGATACTAAGGAAGTTGAGAACGAGGAAAATGAAGATGAGGGCAACGAAGAAATTCGTGGAACAGCCAACCTGAATGGAGGTATCCAAGGCGAGGTTGAAAACTTTTCCGAGCTTCCTCTTTCTGAAAACACTCAAAAGGCTATCACAGATATGGCTTTTGAGAAAATGACCGAGGTGCAAGCTCGAACGATTCCTCCTTTACTTGCTGGTCGCGATGTCTTAGGTGCTGCTAAGACTGGTAGCGGTAAGACACTTGCTTTCTTAATCCCAGCTATTGAAATGCTTTATGCATTGAAATTCAAGCCTCGTAATGGCACTGGTGTTATAATTGTATCACCAACTCGTGAATTAGCTCTTCAAATTTTTGGTGTTGCCAAGGAAGTTTTGAAGTACCACCATCAGACATACGGTATTGTCATTGGAGGTGCTAATCGTCGTGCTGAGGCAGAGAAGCTTGTCAAGGGTGTCAATTTGTTGGTGGCTACTCCTGGTCGTTTGCTGGATCATTTGCAAAATACCAAAGGATTCGTCTATCGCAATCTTCGTTCTCTTGTCATTGATGAGGCTGATCGTATTTTGGAAATTGGTTTCGAAGACGAGATGCGTCAGATCGTCAAGGTACTTCCTTCCGAAGATCGTCAAACCTCATTGTTTTCTGCTACCCAAACTACTAAAGTTGAGGACTTGGCCAGAATCTCTTTAAGACCTGGTCCTCTATACATTAACGTTGACTCCTCGAAAGACACTTCGACCGTCGAAGGTTTGGAACAGGGTTACGTGGTTGTCGAATCTGACAAGCGATTCCTTCTCTTGTTTTCTTTCTTGAAGAGAAACTTGAAGAAAAAGGTGATCGTTTTCATGTCCTCTTGTGCATCTGTGAAGTATTTGGCCGAACTTTTGAACTACATCGACTTACCTGTTCTAGATCTTCATGGTAAGCAAAAGCAGCAGCGCCGTACGAATACCTTTTTTGAGTTCTGTAATGCCGAAAGAGGTATTTTGTTGTGTACAGATGTTGCTGCTCGTGGTCTTGATATCCCTGCAGTAGATTGGATTGTGCAATACGATCCACCAGATGATCCTCGTGATTACATTCACCGTGTTGGTCGTACTGCTAGAGGCAACCAAAAGAGGGGTAAATGTTTGATGTTCCTTACTCCTTCTGAACTTGGTTTCTTGCGCTACTTAAAGAATGCTAGAGTACCCTTGAACGAATACGAGTTCCCCGCCAACAAGATCGCCAACGTCCAATCTCAGTTGGAAAAGCTTGTATCTAAAAACTACTATTTGCAGCAATCTGCTAAAGATGGATACCGTGCATACCTTCAAGCCTATGCCTCTTATTCTCTAAAATCGATTTTCGACATCAATAAACTGGATTTGGCAAAGGTGGCCAAATCGTTCGGTTTTGATCATCCACCTAATGTTAATATTACCATTGGTGCAAGTGGACGCACTGACAAGAAAGAACGTCGTGGAGGTTATAAGAACAACGGAAATGTTTATTCGAAGCAGCGTTCTTCTAGCATGTCGCAAGACACAGGTCGCAATTGGAGTCGTTGAGCAACTAATTAACCTATCATTGCGTTCAATGAGCTATATATAATATACATTTTTGGAGTACAAAAAGTTATTTAATGGGCGTTTCACTCAATGTGAAAATTTGGGAAATAAACTTGTTTCATGTTTTGGTAAATACGGGATTCAAAATACAATACTTTTTTCTACGAATATCATCTAAAATTTTATGGAACAGTAGTTCTGTAAGCTTTGAGTGTTTTAAAAAGGCATTATCATTAAAGACAGAAAGGCAAAAATGTAAATTAAGAGTAATCCAAAATTCCTTCCTGAACGTTTAGCTAATATAATGCTGCACCCCAGTTTAGCGAGGTATACTATACTACGTTATTTAAGCTGATCATTTTTAAGGCAAGTACACAGCGCCAGAAAGGTCGTTTTCACAAATCCACACAAGCCTAACCACAACAGACCGGCAGGTTTCGGAAGTTTGTTTTGCTGTTGTGTATTTGGAAGAGATGAGTGAACTTGGGGTTTCTGGTTCACCAAATGAAAATCCAAATGTCGAAAAAAATAATGATGCCCCTATAGAAGACGGACGCGATGCAAACGCTGATGAATTAAATGAAGAGGGAGAAGGTGATCGTTTGGATAATAATGAACATCATGACTCCTCAGAAGAATCCGAGACGGATGAGGAAGCTGAACGAGCGATCCGGGAAGGATTCATTGTCGAGGATGAAGACGATGAAGCCCCTCAAGAAGCCTTAAAGAAGAAGAAGCGTAAAAAACGCGCTGAAGAAGAAAAAGCACCTCAAGATATGCTGGATGAGGATGATTTAGAATTGGTCATGGAAAACACTGGTCAGGATAATCGGACAAAACTAAAAAGACTGAAGCGAGGACGTGACCAGGAGGAAGACCTTGAAAAAATTTTTTCAGAAGATGAAGATCAAGAAGAAAAAGAGCCTAGTGAAAGAGAAGATGGAATCGATGAACCTGACCATGCGTACGGAAGACGTAATGGAGTAATGGACGAATTTGCCGATTTCATTGAACAGGACGAATTTGAAGATGAAGAACCCCAGGAAGAGAAGTACGATGCGACTCCTCAAATTGAATCAGTTCGACCAGAGGCGTTGGGCATATCCGAAGATGACTACATTCAAATTTACGAGATTTTTGGTGATGGAACCGACTATGCGTTTGCCTTGGAAGATGAAGATGTTGAAGACGAACTTCAAGAGCCTGTTAGTCTGAAGACAATTTTCGAACCTAGCGAGCTTCAAGAAAAAATGCTTACGGAAGAAGATGAAATTATCCGTATTACTGACGAACCTGAACGCATACAATTATATATGAAAAGAAACGAGGATTGTACTGACCAAGAAATCGTTGACGAGAGTCTCTGGATTACTAACCGGTTATTGGAGAAACGACGTGATATAAAAACTGACTTGTTAGACCATTTCCGGTCGGCTGTGCGACATACAGTTCATTTCTTCGTTCGTGAAAGTCTTGAAGTTCCTTTTATATGGCAACACCGTCGGGATTATATAGTCCATTATGATCGCCAACGTGATTCTATAACCCCACTACTTAACCAAGATGATCTTTGGTGTATATTTAATTTATGCACTAGATATTGGTCTCTTCACAGCAAAAAGAAGGATCTCATGAAATTATACTCAGATTTGGGTATCAATGATGAAATGGTTGTCACATTGTGCCAAGAAGCATCTAACTTGGAAACAGTAGATGACTTGAATGACTATCTTCACTTTACTTATTCTGAACAAATTCGGGATCGCGCTTTGTTGGTTGGCACCGGCCTACGTCGACCCCAGGTATCAAAATATTCTTTTTACGAAAAGGCTAAGAAATCTCCAGTTTATCATCTCGTGAAAGAGTTTGGTATAAGTGCGAGAGATTTCTCATTCAATGCCGTTCAAGGTGCTCGTCTTCGTTTTGTTGAAGATGTTTCGGTATCGCCTCAAGAGCTTGCCACTTCTTATGTTTCCAACGATCTCCCCGATCACGAGATGGTACTACAAAGAGCTCGCAAGGTATTTGCTGAAGAGATTGTTCATGATCCCTATTTTAGAAAAGCGTTTAGAGATAAGCTATTTCAAACCGGCGTTGTATCCACGATAGCCACACAAAAAGGTGTTCGTAAGATTGACAACGAACATCCGTACTACGAATTCAAATACTTAAAGGGCAAGCCATTGCCATCCTTTGAACAGTCTCCTATTCTCTTCTTAAAAATGTTAAAAGCTGAGGAAGAAGGACTTGTACAATTATCACTAGATTTCAGCAATAAAAACACTGTCTTTAATGAGTTTTTTGAGCTGATCTTATCTGATAATTATTCAGAGAATGCCACTAAATGGAATTCTCAACGAGAAATGGTTTTGAAAGATGTTTTCAGGCAGTTGTCAACTTTGGCACCAGGTGCAATTCGTGAAACCCTTCGTTCAAAATATTTGGATGAACTAGGAATGCTTTGTCGTGGAAGGTTATATTCCAGATTGGATCAGGCACCTTACGAACCTTCAACGAAAAATTTTGACCGCGGTACTATTCCTTCAGTCTTAGCTGTTTCTAATGGCAAAGGTGAACCTTCTGATGCAATTATTTGTCTATTTGTTAATGATATGGGTGAGCCAGTCGATTCTATTAAATTACCTGATTTTAGAGACCCTGCAAACCAAGTTATGTTTACTGACTTCGTTGATAAAGTCAACCCCGATGTTATTGGTGTCTCTGGAATGAGTGTTGCTGCACATAAAGTACGTCAAAATGTACAATCGTCTTTGAGCTCTCATGATCCTGTTGATATCGTTATGGTAAATGATGAAATTGCTCGTCTTTACCAAAACTCTTCTCGCGCAACCGACGAGTTCCCAAGTTTCTCTACTACAACATTGTACTGCATTGCGCTGGCTCGCTACGTACAGAATCCCTTATTTGAATATGCGGCTTTGGGTCACGATCTTTTGTCTTTGTCATTTGATCCCTGGCAGCATCTTTTACCTTCAGAGACTTTGTGGAGATATCTTGAAACTGCATTGGTGGACGTATCATCGCTTGTTGGCATAGATATAAACGAGGCTGTCAATAACAAATACGAGGCCAACATTCTTCCCTATATTGCCGGTTTAGGTCCTCGTAAAGCAGATTATATACTGAAGAAGGTTGCAACTGTTGGTGGTCGAATTGACAACAGAAGTGACTTAATTTCTAAGCAAATTGTTACAAGAAAGATTTTTATCAACTGTTCCTCATTCTTCATTATACCTAATGATGAGTACCCAAACATGGATATTTTAGATACAACTCGTATTCATAACGAAGATTACGAACTTGCTCGTAAAATGGCTAGTGATGCTTTAGAGTTAGACGAAGAAGATATTGAAGAATTAGAAGCTAGCAAAGGTGTCGTGTATCACTTGTTAGAAGACAATGAAGTGGCGAAGGTTGATGAACTTGTGCTTGAAGAATATGCTGATCAACTTGAACGTGAGTTCCATCAACGTAAAAGAAGTACATTAGAGAAAGTTCGTCGTGAATTAAAGGATCCTTATGGGGAACAAAGAAACACGTTTCATAAACTTACTCCTTCAGAAATTTTCCTTATGTTGACTGGTGAAAACCCAAGAAACCTGGGTCCTGATACACTGGTTCCAGTTAACGTTAAGCGTGTCACTAATCGATTCGTTGCTGTTAAACTCGACTGTGATGTTGATGGCGACATCAAAGCAGATGAAGTTAGTGATGATTTTATACCACCTCCTCAACTCCTTCAAGCAGGTCAGACAGTTGAAGCTATTATTATATCTTTGAATGAGCAGAATTTTACAGCTGAACTTTCCTTGAGAAACAGCATTATGCAGACTGTTCAGGCCAGACAAAAGGATCGTTCCCATTTGACAGCTTATTGGGATGCTGAAGCTGAAGATCGCGACAATGAAAAAATGCAAGCTGAAACACAAGCTGAACAGAGAGTGGCTCGTGTTATAAAACACCCCTTGTTTAAAGATTTAAATGCTTCTCAGGCAGAAGCGTATTTGTCCAAGTTACAAGTTGGTGACTTAGTTATTCGACCATCATCTAAAGGCTCTGATCACATTGTAGTTACTTGGAAAGTTGGTGAGTCTGCCTTCCAGCATATTGATGTCTTAGAACTTGATAAAGAAAACGAGTTTAGCATTGGTCAACGGTTGATTGTTAAAGGTCGTTTTGAAAACATGACCTATCAGTACAGTGATTTGGATGAATTGATTGTTATGCATATCAAAGCAATTGCTAAGAAGATTGATGAAATGTGCATGCATGAGAAATATAGACGAGGATCTCGTGCTGAAATTGAGCATTGGCTAGAAAGCTACTCTGAGGCTAATCCCAAGCGTTCTTGTTACACATTTTGCTCTGATCAAGACCACCCAGGATATTTTGTCCTTTGTTTTAAAGCTGGCGTAAGTTCTCCTGTATTGGCATGGCCCGTGAAAGTGATTCCAAATGCGTACTTTCTGCAAGGCAATGTTTATGCCGACATGACCGCTCTTTGCAATGGGTTTAAACTTTTGTATGCTGCGCGTGCAAAAGGTTCTAGACGCTAAAAAGTTTTGTTTCTATGTTAAAAGATATCATTACTATCGTTTGATGTCGTTCATATAGCAAAAAATTACGTATCCGACACGATAACTACAATTATACTTCTTACGTCTTTAATTTTTATATAATTCATTTTGATTACTTAATAAAATTATTTGTTTAGAAATGTATTGTTTGATAGCTGCCGAAGGTTTCATTGTATTTAACATCTTTCTTTGTATTACGCGACGCGACACGACGCGACACGAGTGAATAAAGGTCGCGTCGCGTTGTCAACTCATATTAAGTATGTCGTGTATGAACGTAAACAAAACATATATCAGACTCGAATACATTCAGACATGGATACGAAGCATCAGAGTCCAATAATGGATTCTGAAGAAGCAGTTCATGATGCAGAATTATCAAAAAATGAGGACTCGTCTAATGAACTCCTTGAAACGCCACGTACTAGGGTGAAGAGAATGCTGGCAAAGTTTGATGATGATTATGAGCCTGCTGCTAGTGTAAACGAACCGGAGGCTTCGACCAGGGTTGCTCAAAATGAATCTCATACCCAGATGGATGATGATTTACAGTCTAAATTTACTTCAGCCTATGAACGTGTTAAACAACGGTTACAAAATGAAAAGAAAAACAATAATGTTTCATCTGAAAAAGAAAATTTAGAGGAACAAAGCATTGAAAGCGATAATGGTAGCGCCCGTCAAGTCTCGGCCCCAAGTTCTCCTGTTGAACAGGAACCAGCCCAAGCACCACTTGACCGCGAGTCTCGCTTGAAGCAATTAGTTGAAAAGAAAAAGCAAGAATTGAAAGCTCAACAGGATGATCTCTTCAACCAAAATGAACCAGCTGTCCTAAACGATAGTTCCTCAGATGCCGGTAGTAAACAAGAAGGAGCTGAATCTAAGAGTAAATCGTATGGAATGGAGCGTGGTTATCGAAAAGCCTCTAAAAAAGCACTTCTTGACCTTCACCGAAACACTGCAAAATTGACACGTGAGGTAGTTAGAAACCCTGAAATTAAAGTTGGCAAGAAAGTTACTTTAAATGATTTCTTTGGTAAAATTGGGTTTAAGCCAAAAACAGAAAGTGAAAATAATTTGAATGATGAGTCAGTATCTTCGCAGAAAGTATCTGAAGAGGCTTCCCCAAAGGAAAACGGTCCCCCTGAAGAAAGTAATGGTGCATACCCTTTGAACTCTACTGACTCATCAGAAAATGTAATTGAGAAGGGAATGAAAGCAGGTGAACTAAACCTGCCAGACTTAGGACAATCAAGCTTATTCAGTAAGATGCTTCCGAAAGAAGCGTCCCCCAAATTATCTATTAGAGATAAAATTCAAAAGCTTTCTAAGAAGATGTACACTGAAACTTCAGATTCGGAATCGGATTTAGAAATAGAGACGCGGCCAAAAACTGTGACGCTAGACACGATACAGTCAGCTAAATCGTCGGAGAATGTGGACACGGTTACTGAAAGACTTAAGAAGCTTGCTGGCATTAGAGCGCCCACGAAAGGAAACACGAAGCCTGAAGAAAAAGAATTTAATTTGAGAGATTTCAACCGAGAGTTGATGAAAAGAGCTGCAATGATGTCTAAAGCCGAAAGGGAAGAGACAGAGAAAGAATTGGCAGAGCAAGGGCTTTTGGTTTCCGATGCTGACAAAGATGAAGAAGAACAATTGGGATACATCGAGCGTGCCAGAAAGCAAGCGGAAAAAATACGACAAAGAGAGCATGAACTCGATGGTGGTGAGCCTTCGGAAGATGATGAAGAAAATGCCTATGAAGATGTTTCTGTCAATAAAACCCCCAAGACAGTTATTTCCGACGTAATCATTCAGGCAACGCAAACGGAGTCATCTGATACAAATATAAAAAAAAGGAAAAACAATCGCGTCGTGTTGGATGATGACGAGATGGAGGAGCAGAATAATCCTTCATCTGACATGAGGGTTGTCGATTCTGACAATGAGGATGATGACTTGCGAATTGATGACTTCTCCCAAACATCAAAGGAGAATAAAGAAGAAAAGGAAAGCAAAGAAGATCCCTCTTCCTTCTATTTTCAAAATATGCTTCCACCAGACTCACAGCTCTCTATTGTTGATGCAAATTTCAGTCAGCCCCCTCCCAGATGGACATTACCGAATAGTACATCACCTGAAGAAGAAACAATACCAACCCAATTAGACGCCTTAGTTCCCACTCAAATGGACGCAACAATACCGACTCAGGTAGATTCGAATAGGAAGGATGAGTCAAGTCAATTGGTTAAAACCCAAGTGGATCATGAAAACTATGAGTCTGCCAGTCTTCCCAGAAAAGACCTCCTTCAAAGGCGTCCAGAAAAGGCTGATGCAAAAGTCAATTTCACGAATTTCGTAGAAGATCAGGCTGAAGAATCCGAAGATGAATATGCTGGCATGGGAGGAGTTTCAGATGACGACGAAGGGAATGAGGAGCTAGAGCCGGAAATAAAAGATATGATTGACGATGAAACAAATATGAAGAAAGAAGAAATCGCATCGATGGCTCGATATGCTCGCGATCAAGAAATTGACAAGGACAACAAATTAGTTGAACAGCTTATGAAAGATGTCACGACTGGTGGACTTCGGAAAAGGCACAGGAACAATGCAGGATTACTGGATGATAGTGACGATGATGATGATGAACACACCGGAATTCGACGAGAAAAGCTTAAGGAGCTGCGAAGAAGGAAGTTGATGGAGCATGAGAACTTGGAGATCCTTGGTGGAGGAAAGAGGCAGGCTTTTCTGGCTACAGTTGAGGATAATCTAATAGATACTACTGATAATCTTCATTGGTTAGACAACAACGATGAAGATTCTGGTATAGGATCTTCAGAGCTTGGAGAAGAGCACCTTAGGTCTGATCCAGCAGAAATTGATGACAAAGATGTAATTCGTGAAAAAGATGGGCTATTAGAGAAGGCTAATCGGAATTATGTTGATCGCTCAGAACTAAGTAAAGTAATATCAAAGACGTCTTTAACTGAAAAGGACGAAATTGACTTACCGGCAACACTGAAGACAATGATACGAAAATCAAAAAAGAGTAAATTGAATGAAAGTGCCGGTGATTTGTCTTCTTCTAATCCAAGGACCTCTACCCTTGTGTCCTCCACACAACGAACTACTGGTCGTAAATTCAAGGGTCTCATGCAAGTTTCGAATACCAACAATAAGGAAAGGTCTCAGAACACAGGTTCGCAAGCTACAACAGCTAACCCAACTGTGCCTAGTAAACCTAATTTACTGGCTTCCCTCAATAACTTTTCTGATTTTGATTGACATGAACATTTTACGATGAATCAATTTAAGTCAAGCTGGTCTTGACCAAATTTTTGGTTTTCCTTTTGCATCTTAATACATACATATAATCTACGTACTTAATGAATTATATTTTCAGAAGTCATAAATAGCCATTCGTACTTTCTGAGTCTAATGAACTATTCAGAATTACTTGATTCTATATACTCTTCATTAAACAATGCAATGGATTTAGCCCATAGTGATCAAATACATTGGATACTTCATTCTTATTTTGTTTAGTGACCTTCTCTGTATACTTAGCTTAATACAAGCCCTAACCTAAAGGATTGTGTGTAGGGTAGGGCTTTGTATGACAGTCACAAGTTGCTATTCGTAAATGGAACAACTAAGTAGAACAAACCATCCACAAAAATGGTAAGTGAAAACGGAATGAAGTAAAGGATAAGAAATTAATAAAGAATTAGGCACCTAAGAAGAAATGGTCTAAAGGAAAAGTGAAAGACAAGGCTCAACACGCCACTGTCTTCGACAAGAATCTTATTGACCGTATCAACAAGGAGGTTCCCGCCTTCAAGTTTATCTCCGTCTCCGTCCTTGTCGACCGTATGAAGATGAACGGTGCTCTTGCTCGTATCGCCATCAGAGACTTGGCTGACCGTGGTGTTATCCAAAAGGTGGACCACTCTTCTAAGCAGTTCATCTACAGTAAGTTTCCACATCAATTCTCAATTTTCTTGAATCTAACAATTTTTAGCCCGTATTCCTGCTGCTTCTGCTTAAGATATAGAAGTGTTGATACGAATAAATTTTTTTCGATTATTGAATACAGAGAGTGTAGTTTTGCTAAGTACGTTATGATAAGTAGTTGGCGAGGTTATTGTGTTCGAGTATCTCTGATTTTCTTGGTATACAGAGAAAAGATTTGGTTTTTAGAGCACTCAAAAGTAGAGCTTGTGGTATTTTAGAGATTGTCGACATTTTTCACCTCTTCAATGGCAAGTTGTTCAAGCTTTATAAAGGCGTAATCGATACATAATACATAATTTCTATTAATAAAGTGCACACAATCGCTAGTCTATATATAAGAGTCCCATAGAACCGCTTCAAAACATTACTTTACCTTTGTTTACATGTTTATAACAGTAGCGATGTCGATGCGAAAGCAGCGAATAATGCTGAAGACTTTCGATCTACTGCATTCACTTTTTGTCCGTAAAACAATATTTTATATACAGCTCTGGCGGCTATGCCTGAATGCAATCCACTGACTTGTGTTTTCAATTCTATTCAAAGATTTATTAACGCTGATGAACTTGAGCTATAAGTATGTATAGTGTAGTATGGTCTACATCATTAAATTGGTCTACATTCTATATTAGCTATCCCAATTCAATGGACCTATAAGGAAATTGGGAATTTGACCAAAGAAAACACCTTTAGAAAAAGGAAATTTTTACAGTGAATCTGCTTCGTTTCATGATGAGCTCTATGAAGACAATTGCTACACATAATGGCGCGTTCCATGCTGACGAAGGTACGTGAAGTGGATGAGTTTGATGCCAGTTTTGGGAATTGGATATCTGGATATTTAGCGGTCATGAAACACTCAAACAAATAAAAGAGACGTTTGGGTAGATGAAAATCTGAAAGTTACTGATTTGAGTACAAGCTGATCGACGTTTATTCCAATATATGCCTGGCGTCAACTATTTTGGTTGGAAGTTCTGAAAAGCTAATGTTTCCTCTAGCTCTTGCTGTGTATATGCTTCGTAATTTAGACACTTACCGTGATGCTAAAGTAGTTCGCTCTCGTGATCCCCAGCTGCTAGATAGCTGCGATATCGTCGTTGATGTCGGTGGAAAATATGACGGTGTCAAGTATTTTGATCATCATCAACGAGAATTCAGTGATACTTTATCCTCCAAGTACAAAACCCGTCTTTCCAGTGCTGGTTTAGTCTACAAACACTTTGGCAAAGAAGTAATCAAGTCGGTCTTGGCGGGTAAGCAATTAACTCAAGAGGATTTGGACATTTTGTACGAAAAAATTTATACCTCTTTTATTGAGGGTTTAGATGCAAATGACAATGGCATTTCACCATTCCCCGCTGACTTGACTCCCACATTCAAAGCTGCCATGACTCTTCCAGAAATGGTTTCTACTTACATTCCATCTTGGAATTCTGAAAAACAAGATGAAGAGACTTTCTTGGAATGTTTCAACAAGGCCTCTGAGTTCATCGGCAGTTGGTTTGTTCGTACCGTAAACAATCATGCTTCTTCTTGGTTACCAGCAAAAACGTTGGCTCGTGAAGCTGTTCTCCGGGCGAAGGATTCTCCTATTTTGATTATGGATAAGTTCTTTCCTTGGAAGAGTCATCTTTACGACATTGAGAAAGAACTCAGTATCGAGGGACAATTCAAGTATGCTATTTATTCAGACGGAAAGGGTTGGCGTGTTCAAGCTGTCGCTATCGATCCTACTTCATTCACTTCTCGTTTAGCTCTTCCCGAACCCTGGAGAGGAGTCCGTGATGAGAAACTTTCTGAATTGACCGGAATTCCCAACTGTGTTTTTGTTCACGCATCCGGGTTCATTGGTGGAAATGCTACTTATGAGGGAGCTTTGGAAATGGCCAAACGTGCTTTGACTTTTTAAATTGTCGTCTACAAAATACGGTATCCTCAAGTAAATTTACTAATAATATCGGTTTGGTTTTGGAAACAGTTACATTATATTATAGTTGTAACCTTAGAAGTGATTAAATTATGGTTAACATAGTTTTATTGCGACGGTATTGCCTACCGTTCACTTGTAATTTTCTAGTCTATTAATTAGATTATTTGTACGTCCAGAACAATTCGATTCTGTACAAAAGTTTAGCGGAAGTAAAATTGGGCAAAATTGCTTAGCAATAAGGGTTCACGTCTTTTATGATACTTAAAACTTCAGTTGGTATCATTCGTGATTGTACTTCTTCGTTGCCGGAAGAAATGGCTTTACGTATGGCTGTACTGCTAACATTTTTGCCCATATTGCCTTTTAATCTGGCAAATTGTATCCTCAAAGACCATTCTAAAGCCACGTCTTGTAGCTCGCCTTTCTCGAGTTTGGACGGGTATGTTTCCTGCAGCTCATCTGCTGTTGAATCATCTGTTTCACGATAAAAACAAACAATTCGAGATCGCTCAAAAAAGGGATTCATGACTCTTTGGATTGAATTTTCCGGATAATATTTACAATTTAGAATTCGTATCAGTGTGTCAAACCCGACCAAATAAATCTGCTCTTTAGGAGAACAGTATTTTGACAAACATACACATTTTTCGGCGAAGAGTGGGTATTTACAAAGGGCAATCGAGACACTTCGGTTTTTTATAAGTTGATATAAAGCTTTCAGCATTGCTAACCTAACGTCCAAGGATGCAGGAGCCTCAGCTTTGTCGGCGTTTGTAATGCTCAGAAGCAAAACTAGATGACTTCCTTCAGGAACAAATTGACACATTCCTAAGTGAGCATTATGAGGCGGATTAAAGGAACTATCGAGTACTAAAATCCCCGTTTGGGTTTCAATTAGTATTACTTATTGTCATTGTAGCATTTACCATATAAGCTAGCTTCTTTTGGAGGTTGCTGGTCTAAAAATCGAATCTCGTCTTGAGATGATCTAAAATCATTAACAATACTCTTATAGTTTTGTAAATCCAGCATATATGGGAAAACTCTTGGAAAACGGAGGATTATAAAACAGAACGAATTTCTATCGTTATTATAGTCGACGTCTTTACAGCTTTTACAAAATCTCATTATAAATATCTTTCTAATAGTTTATTTTATATTTTTGCTAATAAAGAAACAATTAAAAAATGTGAATAGTTTTGATAATCCTTACAATCGTACATGAAGAAACATAGCATCTCTACAATTTTAACCAACATACAAAATCAAATATATGAGAAAATAAAAAAAATAATTAACTATCAAAATAGCATTGAAATCAAACTGTTCATGGACCAAAGTATAAACATAATTTGAATGCTTTTCATATATCCTAAATCCCGTATGACTTTTTAGATCTTATCAAAATTAAAGGCCACTAGTTTTTTTTTTACAATTTTACACAAAAATTTCCAGAACAAAAATAAAAGTAAACAAATAAACTTAAGCCCACATCTTTCTAAATTTGGCGTCGAATTGGTTACGAACTTCAAGGAACATACAGTAGACCTTGAAAAGATTCATATCCATCTTGTCTTGCAATTCCGGAGAGGCTAGAGAAGTGGAATAATTTCCATTCATACTTTGCATCCAGTCAGTGTTACTTTCACCTTCAGTAGAAGCCTGGACAGCGTTGGAATCCTCAAGAGCACTCATGGCATTTTCGATATCCTCGTCGGTTACCAAGTTAAGCAAGTTACCAATGCAACTGCAAATGGTAGCTAACGCCAAACTGAAATCGTTCAATACAAACCAAATTTCGGATTGCTTCAAACCATTCTGTTCGACTAAAAGCTCAACGCTACCATGAGTGAAGAAATCAAGAAGGTAAGCGTTAAGGGGACCCTTGTTGACTTCGAACACTGGCAAGCGAGCAGTCTTGAGGAAAACTCCATCAGGTGTTTGCTCCATAAAATCAGAAACATTCTTAGCAGCATTATCGTTGAAGCCAGCCAATCCACAGAAATCGGAGACCACACCGGTAGGGACTGCCTTAGGGAGATCAGCAGCGCCGTTGAATTTCAAGTTGGACAAAGGCAATTTGTCATCCTCAACACCAACATTACCGTGTTCGCGATAGTAATAAGCGTAAGTTTTATAAAGATTCAACACGCGCTCATCATGAGCATTTAATACCTCAACAATATTCTGGGGGAGAGAAGGTAGGATAATCTCCGAAGGAGAAGATTCATCACGATGTAATGAAAGGGCATACTGCTCATTAATGCGAATGCGTCCAAACAAGTGGCAAAGAATAGTAATAGTCTCACGCAAAGCACCCAACTTATCAGTGCTATACTTGTCTGCGATCTTATGGAATACACCGGCGCGAAGCAAGTTAGTGAAAGCATAGTTGCTGGGTTCGGTATAATACAAGTGCATAGTAAGGTTAGACAAATTGATAGGCTTACCAAAGTCATCCAACAATCCCTCTCGAAGAAGATATTCGATAACAAAACGAAGATGATGGTTGACTTGATTACTCAAAACATCACCATTATGCATAAGCTTGGGCTCATCCAAAATTGAGCGAATGGTATTACGAGCAAAAGGAGCAGCCTGGGAACCTGAGATGAGTTGGGATAATTGCAAAACCAAAGAAGTAGTAAGAGGGAATTGACCTTGGATATCCCACAACTTCGTGGTTAACAAACGGTAAATTTTATGCAATGGTACACCAAGGAACCCAACATGACCTAACAAATCGAAGCCACGACGACCAGCACGACCGGCAGCTTGATGGAAGTTAAGAGCGTTAAGTTGTAAGTTATCACCCAAAAATACGACAGTACGACAAGGCATGTTGATACCTAAAGACAAGGTACGAGTAGCGATAACAACAGAGAGTTGTCCACAACGGAATAGAACTTCTACCATTTGGCGATAACGTCTATTTAGACCAGAGTGGTGTACACCAATACCTCTATAAAGAGCATCAACTAACCATTCAGGGACGACTTGACGTCTACGCAAGGATTCCACATCACGATATAATTCCTCCTTACCATAAGTAGATTTAGCACCAGCAAAAGAGAACTCTGGAGAAGGCTCTTCTGGATCGAAAAACTCAATCCAAGCGGTATCACCAGACTCTTTCAAGGCTTGTTCTTTTTGCTTCTCAGTGGCCGTCTTCTCAAACTTTTCCAATTGCTTAGCACGTTGGCCGGCAGCAGCTTGCCACTTCTTATACTCACGCATCTTTTCTTTCCATTCTTCTGAGTTTTCACGCCATTGTCCTTCTTTTTCAACTAAGCCCTTGAAAACATGTTCGGCAAGATATTCACACTCTTGTCGATCGTAGTTGAAGCATAAAGCAGGAAGCAATTCTTGCTTATTCAAATCCTTAAGCATGGGCAATAAATTCAATGCAATAGCATCCAAGGAGTAAGCAGAAGTGTGCAATTGAAGTTGGTTATTGACAACACGTTGAGGATCATTACAGAAGTGCTTAATAAGAGCTTGCAAAGGAGAGGTAGGAGCAAATGCGTTAGGCAAAGAAGCCCAAGTGTCGATAGTAGCTTTAATCTTCTTCTCGTAACCAACGACGTCAACCTTCTTAATAAAAGGAATATCCTCAAAATATCTGTCAGGATCCAATCTCTTGCTAATTTTGAAATCACCCTTGGAAACCAACTTCATAGCGTAGTATAATTGAAGTAAATCACGAGGCTCAAAAGCCAAGTTTGTTGTTGTACCTTCAGAGAAAGAAAGAGCTGCGGCAGGGTGGATGAGAGCTATCTGGCCATTATCCTCCTCTTCATGCAAACCGTTAAATTCTTTAGCACCACCATAAACGAACTTTCTCAAATCAGAGTAACGATGTTCGTGAACAATAAGATGGATGGGGTTGGCATGAGCACGCTGAAGAGCAGAAAGCCAAGTATGGAATTCCTCGGGATTACCCACAGTAGCAGAAAGTGCAACAATCGGACAAGGGGCAAGTAACAATAGCTGTTCTTCAACCATACCATCTTCCATTTGTCCAATACAGTGAATTTCATCAAAGATGATACGTTTAATCTTAGGGCACCATGAATTGGCCAAAGCGGGTTGCAGAAGCATGGATTGTAACACATGGGGGACAGTAATTAACACTTGGCAATTGGTTGGATTGTTAATACGATAATCACGAGTATAAACTGACCAGACGGTTTGACCAGCATGAGGATAGTGCTTATTAAACCGAGCATAGACTTCGGCAGATAACTGGTTAACCAAAGCCTTGGTAGGCGCAACGTAAATTACCACACCGTCATCATTGTCACGCAAGACCTTCTCCATAGCATAGAAGGAGATAAAGGTCTTACCGGAAGAAGTAGGAGCGACCACAAAAACGGATTCGTCCTTGTCGAGAATATCTAAAGTTTGACGTTGCCATTCATCAGGGTCAAAAGCAACACGGTCATCTGGAGCACTACCCATAGATCTTTCCATGTACTCACCAAAATGAAGCAATTGGAAGGTAGGGGAAGTATAAGGGACTTCTAGGTCAAACTCTTCTTCCTCTAAATCAGGGAGTACAAAGGGAAAAGACATGGAACGTGAATCAAGCTTCTTCGCTTTGCGAATAACACTTTCAAAACCTAAAGCAGTGAGTGTATCGTCAAGGGCAGCCTTAATCTGTTTAGTAATTGGCTTAGGATAGACAATGCTAATTTCACGGAAAATATCGACAGCAATGCGAATATTCTTTTCCTTGGACTCGTCAGTAACACAGGCAGCAGCCCACAAAGAGAGTAATACCCTAATGCGGTATAGGCGCATTTCGTTCTCAATGTAAGGATCGTAAGTCCTAGTGTTCAATAGTTGAGCAAGACGATTAGAACGAAGATTTAAATCTTTAATACGACCAAGATCATTTCTAGTTTCTTGCCACATATGATCGTTTCTATTGTCTTCCTTTTCTGATTTCTTGGCAGCAATTTCTGCACGAATCATTTCAGCTTTGGAAAGTTTCACCGGCTTACCCTTTTTAGAAGCAGTTTCCTTGTCCTTAGCCTTGGCCTTATTTTTAGGAGCCTCTTCATTTTGAACCTTGGCTTCCTTGGAGCTTTGAGTGAAAATGGTTTGGCGCTTCAATTGACCGCCCTTAGCACCCGTAAGTGAGCCAGCATACTTTTGGATGTGGCTGATGAAAAACTGGTCCTGGCGACGCATTCTATCAACTTGTCTTTTGTCTTTGTTGCTATCACCGGTCTTCTTGATTGCATTGATATCGTCATAGCGTTTAGAAGTAGCGGACTTATCATTAATGCGTAATTTTGAGAAATCCAAGGCCGTTTCAAGGGGTTGAAGCTCCTTGGGTTGAACAGCCCATTCCTCGGTATTGTAAAATGGAGAAATAACGGGGTCGCTGTAAGGAACTAAGGAAGTATCGATATCACTGGTAGATGTTTCAACAGGGGTACAAAGTTCCTTAGAAATGGAAGAGAAAGAAGAGAAATCATAAAGATCACCGGCGTCAGGGACGGCATCGGTAACCAACTTCCAATTAGAAAGGGCATACTCGCGGCAAACATCAGGAATATAGAATTCACCATGAACAACATCAGCTACTAGACGAACGAACAAACGAGCATCAAAGATGTCGTGGAATCCGTCAACCTTGCTATCTAATAAATTGAGGATGGAACTAGCACAGTTCAAATAAGAAGAAGTAAACTGTTGAATAGCAGGCTCCTCGTATAAGGGGAAAACGGGTTGAGATCGGGAAGAAATTTTGAGATGTTCAAGGACTGCAGCCAAAACGATGATCATCTTTGCCAAATCACGGCTTAAAGGAGATGATTCGTTTTTAATGAGCCAAGCCACGGCAAGAGTCTGAACACGCATCGCGTTTGTAGAACAAGCATCAATATCAACTTCAGGTAAGTCAATTGCTTGACGGCTTTTACCGAATTTTTCCAAATAATCAGAAATCACTTTGGAAGCCTCTTCAACAGCCTCGCTTGAACGAGTAAAGAATGAAGGCAATATAGAGCATAGAATCTTATTGTCGACAAACTCATAGGATCCCAAAAGAGCAACGGGCACACCGTCAGACAACGCGAAAAAAATAAAAGACTTAAATACCATCAATTGTTCATCAGAAATAGAAAGACCTCCTTCCTTTATATTTTTATTATTGTCAAGAACCATAAAACCGTAAGGACGGTATTTGGCAATAAATACACTCCATTGAGAGTCAGTTAATGATTTAAATTGAAACACTGGAACGTATTTACGAAGATGACGGATAGCTACTCTACGGAATAAAAGGAGGGAAGAGCGCAAAAGGTCATCATAATTAGAGTAAAGTGCTTCCCAGTTTTTGAAAAATACAATACAAAAATTTAGTCTGGCACTTTTGAATCTAGCCAGCTCTCTTTCTAATAGATAAATAGCATACAATATTTGAACGCCATTTTTGCCTAAAAATTGGCAATCTTGTGCGAGGATATGGAAGATTAAGGAATCACCATCAATAAGAAAGAGTTCTTCACCAGCAAAATCACCGATTAAATCTACAGAACGATAATTTTGTACCGTTGTAAGCCTGGCAATCTCCTCGCTCATATTTTGTGAAGTGAATGGGAGAAGGATAAAGTGTTGCATCTATGCTACACCTTACCTATTGGTGTCACTCATGTTACTTCAGTCGCCAAGTCAAGATTTTTTCTGTAAACAATATATCGAGAAAATAATTAAAAAAAAAAGGAAAAAAAATAGAGAGATTGGAAACGTTTAGAATTTACATTTCGAAAATTGAATATTAAATAAATTCATATATAAATTGATTTTAGCTCTGAAGTACCAGAATAAATAACTATTACGGACAAAGTTGATCCATTTTGCTTTACTTGGAGGTCAGAAACTATCAAAAAAAATGTTTAAAGGTAAAAAAATAATTTTAATTATTATAAACATAAAAAAGTAAAGAAATTAAACCACACAACATCGCTCAATTGAAAAGTACCTTTTGAGAGCGATATTGTGTTACTTCATTGAAATGGACGATGTATGAAATTTTTCTGGCTAAAAGCAAAATACTACATTTGTGCAAAGGAGACGTTATAGATCCGAAAGAACAAAAAAAGGGACGACAACAGGGCGAAAATTACATTCATTGTATTGGATATTGTGGAAAAGTGCATTGGAAATTGATTTTGGAAGTGAATTTTTCGTAACGACTAGCAGGGATCTTTTACGTTTCGGGTTCTCATTATAGGTTTTTTATTTAGTTATCTACACTCTTTATTTTATTTTTAAAAAATGGCACGAATCACAAACATGGGTAGAAGGAAGAGGTTTTTGGAGGCGACACCTTATGAAGCCAAACCGGTTGAAGCCGCCAGAGACGTCAAGTCAAATGGAAACGGTGATGCATCGATAGAAGATTTTGAAAAGACAGGATACAATGGAGAAGGTTCGAAACCGGATGAGCGGCGGAAAAAGAGCCGTTCAGAGCATCGCAGAATCCGGAGACAAAATATGAGATACAAGGACAAGTTTTGTTTTGCGTGCAGAAAACCAGGTCACATTGTGCAAAACTGCCCTGAGGCAAAATCGGACGTCTCTATATGTTTCCGCTGTGGAAGCAAAGAGCATTCATTGAACGCTTGTCCTAAAAAGGGGCCCTTGAAGTTTGCTGTTTGTTTTATCTGTCATGAAAAAGGACATTTGGCAGGTCAATGCGAAAAGAATCCTCACGGTCTATACCCTAAAGGGGGTGGTTGCAAGTTTTGTGGATCTGTTCATCATTATGCTAAGGATTGTGATCAAGTGCGCAAGGAGGATGTCAATTATGGTCATGTTTTGGCTACTGCAGGTACCACAGGTCCTGATGAAGACGTTTATCATGAATATGCGAGGGAAGTTACCGAGCCCGCTGCACCAAAGCCATCTTCCAAACCAAAAAAGAAAACCGTTACATTTTGAGCATTGACGGTTTCCAAAAAATAAATAAAAATAAAAGGGTTACGTGGGTTATAATAGGTATGATTCTTTCTGATCAAGTTTTTTACCGATTCATCAGATCTTGATCAGTAATAGTTGGATAAAATTCTTGGTAAAAAAATGCATTAGCTACATCCTCGGTCAAAGGTAGACGTCTTTGTATTTCATCTAGCAATTCTAAAGCAAATAGTAATCAAAAGTTTTTAACTCGTAGATGATTCTTATTTTCCTACTTTGCTTCAGTAGACATTTATTTGTTTGGAAATAGTACATGGATATAAATTTCGTTCCAATTTCATTTTCAATAAATTGACTCCAAGTAGAACCAAGTAATAGACATTTCATGCATTAAGCAATTGCAAATCGATTCGTAGGAAACCTCCTCCAAGAGAAAGCAGAAATCCGACAATAGAAGTTTTATAATTGGGAATCATTAATGCTACAAAACAGAACTAGAAGAATTAAAATAAAAAAAGAAAAAAAGAATTGCGCGGCCAGGTTTCGATCCTGGGACCTACGGGTTATGAGCCCGTCGGAGTTCCACTCTCCTACCGCGCACTTTTCAGCTCCTACAGCGACTCGAACTTCAAACCATTAGTTGGTTCAAGCCCGTTCTACCACAGTACTGTTGATGTTTTAATAAGGAAATATAATATTATATAGAAGATAAGTGATCGAGCTCACACATATACTATAGGCCTTGCTCCTTTCAAAATTTAAGCAAATCAATAGTATCATTGTTTTCGTTTTCGTTGAAATTCATTATAAGATCGATCATTGGTGATGAACGAGAATAATTAAAATTTTTTAATATCTTTCTCATATTCATTTGTGAATTTGTTGGGAAAAGAAAGTATATGAATTTCCTTGTTGTTTTCTAAATGATTTTCATATAAATAAACAAAAAAATTATGATCTGCAATATAGGGTGACTAACCGATGATCGACAATACCTTATACTTCATTAAAGGTACAAGAAGAGTAACAAGCGTCGATCTATTTTAAGATCGGCAATCGAAGTGGTTATACCAGTTGTACATGACTACTTCTTCATAACCCGCGAAAGTGCATTCACCTTAGGAATATATCGTCTATTAGGGATTAATCAAATATTTCAGATCATCCATTTAATCATATAAAACATAATTTAAATTTAAGAGAATACCGTTTGTGAATTCGCACATTCTCTTCATCCAGAGCAGTTAGCTATATCTGTTGCCTCCCCTCGTCAATTTCCCGATTGCTTTCCTAAGCCTAATTATCTATTCTCTAATTCATTCGGCTTGTTTTTTTGGCCATTTCGAAAGGACTTTCTTCAAAAGTTCGGCATTCGTTTTCAAAAGACGATAATTAAGTCTCTGTTTCTCATTCGTGGCTTGAGCGGTTTTTTTTGGTTTTGGGAGAAAAAAAGGAGTAGCAACCCTATTTATTTATATTTATTTTCTATTTTTCTTAGTTTTTTTCTGATTCATCGGTCCTAGTGGGGAAAAGTAAACTTGCATCCGTCAGGATAGCAAATCAACCTATTTTTGAATCTTCGTGGGTCAATTCGATATCCCTTTTTATATTAAATTCTTCCTTTATTTAAAGAAATACATCTCCAGCGTGTGTTCTTTTAAATAACAATTCCTCTTCCACCTTTTTCCTTGCCTTTGCAAAGTCTATTCCAATTTGTCCCTCATTTTTTCCAGGAAGGCTGCTGAAAAACATTCAATTATCTTTCTTTTATTTTTTTTTCAGCTTAAACCATTTCTTTTTCTTACGTATTCTTTGGTGCACGTCGTACAATGTCATCGGAAACTTCTGCTGCCGAACGCACCAATGGAACACAAGGCTCTGCCTCAACGACATTCACAAATCCTTCCTCTAATGTGAATAGTACAAACAATCATCAGTTGGCCTCAGTACCTCCCACTTGTCCGTACCCTCATGTTGGCCCTTCTTTTATACGTCCCAACACTCAGTCGAATCCTGACGATGCCCAGAGACAATCTCATGTCAACAATTATAAAAATAGTCTTGAAAATGTTGTTTCGACAACGCCAGGTTCCTCTGTTCCTCAACCGAAAGGTTCATTAGATCCATCTGCAAACAATTCTCCCTGTTGTTGCACTACCGTTCATGGCCATCCTCACATACCCCCTACTCTGATTAACCCTTCCTCTTCTCAATATAGACTTCCTCCTATTTCCACCATATTGGGTGGATCTATGACGGATCCTGCGATCATGGCAGCTGCAGCCGCTTCATCTCCTCATTGTCATCCTCCCAACTCCAGTTCAGCAGATGTACCGCTTCCACCAGGCTTTCTTTCCCCTTACAACCCTTTTTCATATGCTTATTTTCTTGCAAAAGCAAATGAAGCCGCTGCCGTTGCTGCTGCCCATCAACACCATCCTACCGGTTCGACTGATCAGCATTCTCAACCCTCGCAACATACACCGCATGTCGATCCAGTTACCCAGTCAGCAGTTCCTCCAACTACGAACCCTTGCTCAGCAGTTCCGTCACATCATACGAATAATAGCTTTCTAACATTTCCTTTTCAGCCTCCTTATCTCCCATTTGTATGTCCTGGCTGTGCTCAAAATCAACAAAATCGCCTAAACCCTCATCCAAATAATGATGGTTTCGTTCGTTGCCCCGCTCCTTCAGAGCATGAATCGTTCGTTTCGCGTAGTGAGACTGAGGCACAAGAGCCGACGAATCGTTCCAGGTCAAACGAACCAGATCGTCAATCTTCTGAGAATACCTCGAACCGAACTGTGGACATGAGTCATTTTGGATTAACACCTGAGGTTCATTCCTTATCTCGAAATGGGTTTGTCCCTGAGAACACATCTACAGCCTCGCATTCCGGGTATTCACACCCAAACGGCTTTCATGATGCTATTCTCTCTGAACTTTCTGCTGCTGCTACCCTTGCACAAAACAGTTCTAATATCACCGGAGCTTCTGACGGGAAAAGTCAAGCTAACAAGGATCCTTCGGCCGTTGAAAAGAGAGCTCATATTGCAAGGAGGCATTCGAATACTCGTAAATCAAATCAGCAAAGCACTGCAATATCAAGCTCTACTGTTCGATACCGTTGCACGGAATGTCTTCAAGGGTTTTCAAGGCCGTCCAGTCTGAAGATTCATACTTATTCGCATACTGGTGAGCGTCCATTTGTCTGTGATTATGTAGGTTGTGGAAAAGCTTTCAACGTCCGCAGTAATATGCGTCGACATCAACGTATTCATGGTGCGTAAGGCCACCCTGATTTGACGTCCATGATATTGCTGTACAATAGGTTATCAGTTCCTATTTATGTTTCTTTTATTATTTTATTTTGGTTTTTTATTTTATTTTATTGTCTTATGATACTATGGAATGGTTTTTGAAAGAATATTCGCCATTAAAAGTGGTGAATCGAACGTGTCGAAATGTCTTTTTACTTATCCGTGCTGGTAATAAAGTCTTTTACTTGTCTATTAATCTACTATCTTTAACAAGGTGAATGAAGGAAAAGTGACCTGCGTATCATACCTCTTTTATTTTATTGCTCAGAAGAGAAAAGAGAAAAGAGGAATATGAATCGTATATCACTTATTATTAATTGGGTACTGTTTTAAGGGACTCATATTCATATAATTCACAAAGTATTTATTAATGCGCTAGTTCTCGCTGTTGAATGATTTTGATTTGCATGAACAGCAATGTATTTGTTTTCTCTTGTTTTTACTTTTTTTTTTTTAATTTTAATAAATAGAATACTAACGATACTTATTTTTACTATATACATACATCGTGTGTGTCATTGCAGCGTGATCCTAGATGTCCAAAAAACTAGAAACAATCATTAGAGGCCATTTCATTTGCAAGTCAGGTCTAACTAAGAAGGAAAGAAACAGTACAATTCATCACAACAATTCTTTGAGATCCCGAGTCTGTAGAAGTATGGAGTAGGGACTTATTTTTCCATTATCCCAGTCGACAAGACAGGGACGTCTAAAAGTTCGGAAATCATTTTTATATTTATTTAATGCGTCCTGAACAGAGGTAGCTCCGGAAATTAGTAAATGGCTTTGTTCCTTCTGTATACTATTTAGCATGATACTCATCTGATCTTGGGTAGGAGGACCCATTTCAACTTGTAATTGGTATCGGAATGGTTTATTATTAGTCCTTTCACCAAGTATCATGAATTCAGTAAGTTTCTCTTCAACAGCTGTATTACGCTTTCGAGCGAAGAGAGTCAATATTCTTTTCGTCGTTAAACCAAACATGGCAAGGATACCAAATATTTTTTTTCTACTTATATAAAAAGAAGTAAGTAAAGAACTAAATAGTAAGTTGGAAGAAACCAACAGTTTAAATTATAAGTCAACGTTAGCAAGCACTTTTAGGACTGTTGAAAATGTCGTGGAGCACCTTCAAAATATGGAATATAAATGCAGAGTATAATCGAAAAATATTTTTTAAAAAAGCAGTGTTCTTGTGGTAAAAGACAAAGATTGTTAATGAAAGTGCTGGATTTGACTTAGCGTTATGTCACAAAAGGATTTGCGAGTCCTATTTTGGACCGTGCTAAAGGACGAAAAAGATAGTACAAGGAAGTGGATAGGAGGTTCATGAAAGGAGGAATTATGTTTTTAAGAAAAGCAGGAAGAAATGTGGACCTAGAAAAGGTGTACTAATGCGAGAATTAATTTTCCTTGTTTTTTAGGATAGACTCATCCTTTGTTTTGTTGAATTCTGTTTGTTCTTCACTGCGGAAAGCAAATAAAGAAGTTAATTCATTGCGATACCAAGCAACTAACAGAGGTGCTAGGATAGAGGCAGGGCTAAGGTAGAGAAGTGCTGGTTGAGCAGCACGGAAATAGTATAAGGCCCCGTTGGTAATGGCAAGTCCCAAGGTATAAGCAACAAGGGTCCATTTAAAGTAAGGTGTAGATGTACTTTGATCCTTGGATTTTTGTGCATTATAAACATCAAAACGCTGCATCAAACTAACCATAAGGCCGGGCATGACGATATCACCCAAGCCAAGCATGGAGAATCGGCCAGGCTTCGTGAAGTTGGGAATTACATACTTGGCTGGAATGTCTATTCCAGTTGCTACAGTGACCATGACATCGGTACCAAAAACAAAGTAAATGTCGTAAACAAAAAGACAGGCCAGAAGAACAGCTCCAGTAGCGAAAGAGTCAATTCGCATCATACTAATAGAATTGGCAGCCAGAGTCCATGCAAGCAAGTTAGAAGTGAACCAGTGTTTTGTTTTTACATAGTGGATAGTAATAGCAATTGTCAACAGTCCACTGATCGACTTTCCAAGTGTGGACTTGGGATTTAGAGTCCGTAAAAAGCACATGGCTGCTGCAAAACTGCCATAACCCTGCAGTATAAGCTGGATGTATTCTTTTCCATAATAACGAAGAATCAGGTACATACCGACAAGGGTAAGTCCTCCAAACACAGGAAACAACGCTGCAAGCTTCTTATTGATTGTGTGTTTTTCGTCCGGATTTGTTTCGCGTGTTGACCATTCTGAGCCAATGTAAACAGTCGCGATTGCTGCTGATGCTAAGATGATTCCTTCCATACTCTCAAAGAAGTCTTAGTCCAAGGCCAAGGGAGATGATCTTGCAAATAGTTTATTAAGCCTTTCGGATTCTGGTGAACGACAAACGTTGTTTTCCTAGTCTATAAAGAACTCACAAATAAGGAAGCAATGTCTTTTCCACTAAGAAAAATTTGCATATTGCACGGTAGTACATTTTATTAAATTGGTAATATGATATTGGGAAAGAAAATGTGAAAAACGCAAGTAATGAAATTCAGTATTATTATAATTGATACAACTGGTTGTTTTTTAGAGATAGGTTTCTCTTTCATTTAGATCTGTCTATAAATAGCTGTTCCTTATATGCCCGAGTCATAGACCGTAGTAGTATTATTGATAAAGCAACGAAGTAAGAAGTGTTATTTCTAGTAATTAATTTAACTATACCAAAAACGAATTGAAACACTGAACTAGTCTTTATTTTACCTGTATACCCATCTTAGTGTTACGTTTTTTTCAAATGGAAAACTGAACGATAGGAAGTAGTCTATAGAGAAGATTGAAGGAAGTAGAAATAACTCAAAAATACATCTTTATCCATTTTATATTTTTTAAACCAATATCTTCCACTGAGCCAGTCGAGGGATAGAGCAGCCCACATTTCGGACAAGGCAATAACCTTGGGATTCTCCGTTCAACACTCCGGATTTCATAGTAGCAATACCTGAAGGCCTGCCAACAGTGAGATTAAAATTTGCAGTTGTCACAAAGCCACACAGTGCATCGGCCTCTGGACAAGCAGGATACTCAGCAGCCTCTGCTGTAATCTTTTTGTCGTAAATTAACTTCTTCCAAATATCAATTTGGTCTTTATCTATACCATAAATTCGAGCCCTATCGTGTAAAGCACCCCTCTGTACCATTCGAACTTCAACTCTGTTGAAGGACTGGGAAGTGCGATCTACGAGATTGGAGTCTGAACCATCGTAGAAGCATTTCCAATCACAACTAAATGGATCTCCAATTTCAGAAAATTTTTTTCCAAAATTTTCAAAATTTACTCTCTTTGCCGGTGGTCGTCTTCTCCAATATTCCTCATTACATTGCTTCCGTCGAACTTCGTAAGCTTGACCACTCTTGGTATCAGGATAATCAACAGGAAAAAAGGGCATCCTTTTTTCGAAAGCAATTTGATGCAAATTTTTTAGTCCTCCAAATCTTACGCCTTTTCGAAACATTAGTTTCTGCCAAAAGAATTTCGCTGCTTCCCAGGGTACGATAACAGTAACCCCATTCCATTTTGATTGATGGGTGAAATAGACAGGCACCAATTCCTTTTTAACATTTAATGGTGCTTCTCTTTTCTTTTGTACATGATTAAAAACATTAAAAGAAGGTATTTCACGTTTGTCCCATAATGAACTAGTGTCTTTGTTTTGAGCTTCATGGCTTTTACTCTCTTTCTTTTCCTTTTCTTTTCCGTTTCCTTGCTGTCCCAAATTAGTTTCATGAATTACCAAGGGGGCATCGAATCCAATAGACGCACCAAATGGAAGAGATGTAGTAGATAATTTGGAAACTGAATTCCATGTATTTTTTTCTGAGGATTGAACGTCTGAGAAAATGTCATGAAGAATAACATTGGCATCAGGACCCAATATGTCGAAAGAAGCCAACTGTAATCTCCAGTCATGCATAGCAATTTGATCGTCTAAAACAGCAATACTAGATAAATGGTTCCATACATCTAAAAATGCAGAAGCATGGACTCGGATAACTAGTTGCACTGCACTTCCATTATTGCGGGTTGGAAAATTACTTTTGCAATCTACGCTAGGGTCGTGCCACTGTAATAAACAAGGACATAAAAGCTCGTCCGTTTGCGAGTTTTTGACATAACTGTTGAATGAACGATAAGTTTTTGTGTATGCACTAGGGAGTCCTGTAGTAAAACATTCTCCAAATGTTTCTCGTAAAATATTCAAAGGCCCAGTGATAGCAAATAAAGGTTGATATGACATATCAAATGCAATGGCATTCAAACAGAAAGCAGCCCTATGAGTCGGTCGGTAAGACTTTTCAGTTGGACTCTCCGGGATTGCATAACCCCATGCGTTTATCATATGGGCACGCTTGGCAGTCCAGAGATGAGTAGGTAGCCAAACTTTTCTTAATTGTCGTCCAGCAAATTTTCCATTCACCAACTTTACAGCAGGCAGTGTTGGGATCCTAGTATCTTCAGTTGAGTGCTCTGTTCGTAACTGTCCAGAATTTGTGACCTTTGGGCTATTACCATGGCGAGCCAACTTTCTATGAAGTCGTTTTATAAATCTTTTTAGGCGTTGCTTTGAAGGTGTAACTGGAGTTGTTGCAGAAGAACTTAACTGCATTTCATAATAAGCACGATCCCTTAAAGCCTTTGGAATCCTTTTGATATTGTGGGAAGCCGCACGTCTTCTGAGACATCGTGGAAGGGCTTGAAAGGCTCGTTGGGCGCTTGAGTGTTTCGACCGATGCATAGCATCTTGTAATGCAGATATCTCAAAGGACCTAGATTCTACGAACCGTTTCACATCCACAGCACCATTCTTTAAAGCAGGAGATTCTACCTGAATATGTCTGGCATCGGCGAATTTCGATCGTTTCACGTTGGTATCTTTTGATTGCGTTTTTTGGCTAGCTCGTTTCATTCTTGTAAAAAATAATAAACATCAAAAATAAAGGGAAATGTATATTTGTTAAGAACTAGGAATGAAAACAAAGGTCTAAGTTCAAAACATCAATATCTTAATTCATATACGGGTTTCGGTAAGAATAAGGCAGAAAAAACACCCAAGTTATTTCTGATATTTGGATTAAGATTCAAATAAAAACACCAGACCTTAGTTTAAAAATAAATATTCGATCTTTGAACAATATGTACTGTACACCTTAAGAAAGCCCTGGTCAAAATTTCCACCACAAGCTAAATCAATTTCAGATTGGTTTTGCTATACCATAATAAAGAATGGATCAAAAGAATCAATTAGAAACGTTTGATAATCAAAAAGAACAAATTCTGAAAGAATTGGCTTCTTCTTTGCCAGATGCTTCTCCTAAAGGAAATCCAGATAGCCCAATATTTCCATTACTGGACGTTATAAACTCACACCCGGACTGGGTTACGACAAGTTCATGTTCTGGAAGAATTTCTATATATGTACAAGGATTAACGTCTAGAAAGGGAGGTGGTTACTGGCTTTTTGTATCTCACGAACCATGTGCAGAATTGCCTCCACCACTTGAAACAGAAGGTGTAAAATATGGGAAAGTGCCAGAAACAGTTTCTGAAGGGTCAAGAGAGATTCAGTTTGCGTTCGAGCCGATGATTTTGCATGTCCAAACACGATCTTTGGAGACAGCTCAACACTTGCAACGAGTAGCGATGAGTTGCGGGTTTCGGGAAACGGGAATTCAGGGAAGCACAAATAAGTACATTGTAGCTATTCGAACGAGTCTGAAGATTGATGTCCCTATCGGAGTTGTTGACGCCTCAGAAAGGATCCAGTTATATGTGACGAAGGAGTATATGGCATGGCTTATAAATAGGACACTAGAGTATTTTTCTGAAAATCAAAGGCGGATGGATAGAATCAAGCAACAATTGGAAACGCAAGTAGCGAAACGATTGAAACCAAGGCGAAACCTAAAGTGAATTTACAGAGGAGAAGAAAAGGATATAAAAGGTCTGGAAACTTAATAAAATTATGGTTTAGATTTTGGATTTTGTATAGATACAACTGGATGACGGATTTGTTTATGCTAGAAAACCCTGCATGGTTTAGGGAAACAACGATAGAAAAAAAAAGTAGAATGCTTTTCATTAAACGAATGTTTTTATTTTTTTATGTAAAGTATCTAGCCATACATCTTCGGAAAGAAGAGTTGCTTCCATAGTGTAATCCCTGTGCCATGGAGGACGGCATTCGAAAATTTGGCAACGTTGAATGCGGGTAGAGTCCATAGAGCAGAAGAATCTAGCTTTCCATTTATCATGTATGTCGATTTCAATGTGTGTGTAGGTTAGATCAGCGGAAATATGTATAAAGGGATATTGTTGAAACTTGTTGAGTTGAGAAAGTATGTTTTTTCGGCAAGAATGGGCAATCAATAATTTGTGAACTCTCCATAGAAAGAGCCGTAAGCGATCGGGATGTTTAGAAGTCAGGTAATCGTCGGCCCAGGCGTCAAGGCGAAAAAAGTTTGGGATGGTATATTTGTAAAGGGAAAGGGCATCTTCAAAAACACGGAAAACGATGTAATGGGGAGCGTCAAAGGCGTTTCCATCGAGATGGCTGTATGAATAAAGGGAAGAATCTGAGGTAGGGGAAGGAAACATGGTTTGCATAGGATGCATCAGGAAATCGAAGCGGACACCCAATAGAGGAATCAGCGGGGCCGGTTGAATGTGAAGGTTTTTAGGATCTCTGACGAGCAATTGCTTTCTAGATTGCTCTTCTGGGTCATGAGGAATGAAAAAGGAAATGCCCGAGAGGCGTTCAAAATTGAGAGAAGGAGCTTGAAAAGGTTGTTGGGTGAAGAGCTTGATTGGATCAGGAGTTTTTGTTTTTTTAGACAACTGTTTTTCTTCCAAGTGTTTGAGTTTTGCAATCAGATTTTGACGTTTCGACTCCAACGATGAAATTTCCTCTTTCAATGTATCTTGGTCATCATGGTCGGTGAAGGACATGGTATGCAAGGACGTAAGATATCAGTAATATTGAAAAAAAAAAGAAAAGGAGAAAAAGGAAAAAATGCTGGATGGGTTTCATAAGACTCTTGTAGGAAAAAAAGTTGTTTAAATAAAAGTGATACCAGCTGTGTACAGAATGGCGTCCATCTAAATTAAAATAAATAAAATATAAAATATAAAATACAAAAGACAGAAAAGAGGCAAGAAAAATGTCAACGATTCAGAAACTTTCTATTATGAAACGTCAACCCTCTTCAAGACATATAGGTATAATTGTATCCAGTAAAGTAGAAGTACTGTCAATGTGTTTAGACGGTCATAAGAGAATATTTCGAATGTATATTATATTAGGAAAGCTTATAATCCATGAAGCAATATCCTGAAAGAAGGACACAGTGAAGTAGTTAGAGTCTGTTCACAAGACTATTACCTGTATATTGCTTTCTGTACACGAAAAGTACTAGACATGACGATTTTGTTTCTTAGAATCAACAATTGAGCCAAGAAAAGATTTTTAATTATAAAAAAATACAAAAAATTAGAAGGAAAATCCATTTTTTTTCATTGTTTTTCTGTGGAATCTTATTTTTTAACTGTTTGTTTACTCAACGTTTGTTTACTCTCTTTTTTTTTTTTATTTTTTTTCTCACATGATTGCCTTTGTTTACCAACAAACCAACGCGTCGCGTCGCATCATGTTGTTTTCTACGGCCGATCACCAGAGTACAACCATCATAAGATGAAAATTTTCATGTCTCCTAACAGGTGACAATCCATAACCAGCTGACGAGTAAACATTGAAATCCAAAACAAAACGAGACAGAAAAAAAAAACGACAAACCAACCATCCCAACAGGACACACATCTACAATATTTATGCATCTCTCGATAAAAAAAATAAAAAAAACTTTCAATAAATAACAACCGTGCTGTTGTTGTCTATTGTTGTTGTTTTTTATTTTTTTGATTTATTTTCTTATTTATTTATTTATTTTGGTCTATTTTTTTGGTTTGTTTATTTTCATTTCTATCGGTTACTTTTATTTATGTTTAGCTAGAGAATTAGCTTCTCGGACTGTTATTATGGATTTATCAGCCAAAGTCTCAGCTGTATCAGATGGAATTTCATTGGCTGGTCGCCCCTTGCTTTGATAGATAAGCATCTGTTCAAGAACCAAAGATAAGGGATTGGGATTGTGATATAAAAAGAGTGATTCCCGTTCTTTTATAAAACAATCCTTTTGATTCTTCAACATATATTTTTACGCAGAGTGCTTTTCCTCTTCTTTTTCTTTTTTAAAAAAAATATAAAAACCATTAGCGAATTTGTATTTTCAGTTTGTTGCTTTTTTTTTAAAAAAATTAATTAATTTAATTGATTCATTCTAAACCGTTTCCTGACGACGTTTCCAAGACGAGTATTAGTAATACTTTTTTTTCAGGAAGCAAATTTTTGACGCCTCATAGAAAAAAAAAGCACTTACTGTTTTTAGTCGAGGGTTTCTCTTTTATCGAAAGGGGTTTTTTGACTTTTTTTTTTTATTCATTTGAATTCCTTTTCGTTGCTGTTGCTATAGAGAAAGCAGGATTTGCTCGTAATTGAGTAATTTTTGTCATTCTTCTTTGTGTTGACAGGTTTTTTTAACTTTTAGTATTAATTCTTTTTGTTTTTATTTTCTTTTTTTTGCAATCGGGATTTGTGGTAATTCATAGTCTCGTTGCCTTTATTTGTTTTAAAAATTGCGGTTTATCTTGATTCAGCAGTTTAAAAATTCTTTTGATTTTTGCCATCAGTTGTTTTTCTTCTTTCTCCTCTTCCCTCTAGATTCATATTTCTCAACATACCACGAAACGAAAACTAAAAGCTAAAAGCTAAAAACTAAAAATATCTTTTCAATCTGAATTGAATTGAATTGAACAAGAGTCCAAACCCCAAAATTACTACTTGAATTTTGATCCCTCCCTTCGCCGCCCCCCCGTGTGATTGAATTTTACCGATGTTGTCTCAATTGATCCAAAGTACGGCTGATGCCATTAGGACAGCCACTCCTCAAGAGGAGGAGCGTCTGTGTCCTGTGATTGACTTTGGTCCTTTGGTTGCCGATGAACCCGGTGCACATGAAAAAATCGTCAACGACATTCGTAAAGCGTGTGAATCTACAGGTTTTTTCCAAATTGTGAACCATAGTGTGAGCAAGGACGTGATAAAAAATGCCTTTCGTGCCTCCAAGCATTTCTTTGAACTTCCTTTTGATGAAAAGCTCATGCTGAGCAAAGACATGTTTAGTAATCGTGGTTACGAGTTGCTTCAGGATTTTATTTTAGAGGGCGAGGAAGACTCTTCTTTGGATGGAGTACCCATTGATGATGATTTATCTTTTCCCAGAAGTTCTTCCTTTACACCTTCGTCCCTTGGTTGTCCGATTCCCTCTGCGCAATCCCTTTCCACGTATGCCGAACCCCCCAATTCGTCTCCGATACCATGGAACACTGGGCTTGTCGAAGACGTTACGCCGACCGAGAACAACAACGCTGCTCTTCATGATTCTGCATGTATGTCGAATGAATTTCGCGAAAGTTTTTATTTTGGAAATGACAATTTGTCAAAAGAACGACTCCTGCGCCCGTTCCAAGGACCAAACAAATGGCCTTTAAACACGGGAGCCGGTTTCCGCACTGCTCTTGTCCAATACCACAACGACATGGCAGTTTTTGCTAACCAGGTCATGTGTCTGTTGGCCGAATCTCTTGGATTACCTTCCAATGCATTTGATGAGTTTTGCTCCGATCCCACGACGGCCATTCGTCTCTTGCGTTATCCCTCTTCTTTCAACCGTACCGGTGTGAATGACCACACGGATGCGGATGCTTTGACACTGATGGCGCAAGATGAAGTGCGTGGTTTGCAAATTCTTGATCCAGTTACCCAGTCCTTCGTTGCCATCAGCGCACGTCCCGATGCCCTGGTCGCCAATTTAGGTGACATTATGGCAATTTTGACCAACAACCGTTACAAGTCTTCAGTGCACCGTGTCTGCAACACAAGTGGCCATGATCGCTACACCATTCCATTCTTTTTGCACGGTAATATTGATTATGTAGTGGCACCTTTGCCAGGCTTGGGTCCTTCAAACACGGAGCCAATTGCTGTGGAAGACTTGTTGCGGGATCATTTCCAAAACAGTTATACGTCTCACACAACCACCACATCTTTAGTTTGTTAATGCTGCTCATGCAAAAGACCCATCGTTGTTGTGCTTTGCACTTTTTCCCCTTGAACCGGTTTCGTCCGTTAGGATGTGTGTGTTTCCAACGTCCAATACCCTTTTACCGTTTAATTCGTCTATCCAACTAATGTTACCGTGGATTTTTACTGTTTTCTTGTTTTTTTATTTAATTATTATTCTTATTATTATAATTATCTTTGTCTTATTCTAAGAATCCCGATATCCTCCTTCTCCCTATGGACAGACACACAAACACACAAACACACACACATCTTTGAGCTCTATGAAATCACCACTCTGACTGGTATTGATTGATAGGATTTCCAACGTTTCATTCAGTTTGTGCCATGTACACGATGCGATATGATGATATAATTATTATTATTATTAATTTCTTTTTTTTTTTTATTTTTCTTTCTTTCTTTCTTCCCCCCCCTCCCCTATAAAAGAAAGAAAAGAGACTAGTGCTAATTGTTACTTTCAACTTTGATGTTTCCCCTCTGTATATAGAACGTTCTTTTCTTTTATTTTTTGTTTATGTTTTTCCTTATTTTGTTATTCCTATCCCTAAACACTTATTTGGTATTAATTTTTGCTAGTTTGCTAGTCATGAAATGAATTTGTTTATCAACAAGTGCAAGACCTTTTGCGTAGGAATACTTGGTTGTTTTATAGACATGCAGGGAGACACACACACACGCACACACTTTCTTTCTCTGTGTATGTGTGTGTGTTTTATTTATAAGACTTGTATTTGTATATTCATTCTTTAACACCCAGCGAGCGACTCGACTCGACACAACACGACACGACACGACATGTATGTACCTACGTATGTTTAATGACAAACACAGCCATGCAGTATAGCATCTTGAAAACTAGATAGATTTAACTAGATAGACAAGATAAATGGATGTAATAATGAACTAGTTTACCTAAATAGCTTACCTATTTGTTAGGACGAGCCCTGGATCAAGCCTCGACGATCAAACGGTTGACGAAAGCAAAGCAAAGCAAAGCAAAGCAAGGCAAGGCAAAGCGCCAAAAAAAAAAACGCCTAGCAAATGTTGACGTAGAAAAAAAAAAATTATGGAACGATAAATAAAACAAAGAAATAAACAAAAGAAAAAAGAAAATACAAAAGAAAGTCTATGAAGAAGAAAGAATCAAAGGAAAAAGATGTACTGTACTGCCTGCTTTTGTACTACTTGATGATGGTTCATGGATAAAAAGTGTTCATTGTTTACATAATGACGTCATAACGAAAGAAACCTTAACGGAAAATTTTCAAAACACGATTCGTCGCTTCTACCCAGTAGTCGGAAGAGGAATGACGCAATTACCGGAAAATCCAAGGAGTAGGTTTTTTCAGGTTATCAGGGCTGTGAGACATATAAATAGGAAGGAAGGCCCGTCAAGAGAGTCTTCTCTGAACATACGCCTAAAACCAACACAAGAAAACATCGAGAAAAATGAGTGCATCTGACAAGTCTAACAACATTCCTTCCGCTGACACCGTTCAAATGGTGATCTCTGACGTTGATGGTACTCTTTTGGATGCTCACCATCGTTTCCACGAACGTACTTACCGTGCTATGAGCTACATTCGTCAAACCCGCCCTGACTTCCCTATTGTCTTGGCTACTGGTAAGCAACGCTCTGCTGTTGACTTGATCCGTGTCCCCTTGGGTTTGGATGCTTTCCCTGCTGCCCACGTTAACGGCTGTATCCTTTACAACGAAGGTAAGGTCGTTTCCGCCGAATACTTGAAGCCCGAAGTTGTTATGGAAGTTGTTGACTCTACCAAGCACAACTCCAACATCGCTAACGTTGTCTACGACGACCAAAAGGTTTACATCTTGACTCCTGGCCGTGAGGACATGAAGAACGTTAAGCGTTTGGAAGAAATCGGTGAAAAGGTTGACTGGACTTTGTCTTGTGAAGACGCCAAGGCTAAGGTTTTGTCTGGTGAAATCAAGGTTATCAAGATGGCCGTCTGTGAAGACCCCGACAAGCTTGACGTCGTCCGTGATATCTTGAAGCCTTTCCCCAAGGACAAGTTCACCACCACTCAAGCTTTGGCTTACTGTATTGAATTGATTCCCTCTAGCTGCAACAAGGGTACTGCTCTTCAAACCATCACCAGCAAGATTCTTCCTCACATCAAGAACGAGAACGTTATTGCCTTTGGTGATGGCCAAAACGACTTGACCATGTTTGGTGTTGCTGGCTGGTCTGTTGCCGTCAAGAACGGTATGCAAATCGCCATCGACAATGCCCGTGCCATTTCCCGTGTCGGTAACGACCAAGGTGCCGTTGGTGAAGTCTTGGAACGTGTCTTCAACATTCCCGAAGACTACACTCCTCCCGAATACAAGTTTTAAATTATGTAATTTACTAAAACTTACGTTGTCATCCACTTTTCATAACTAAACGTTATTCCGAAGTGGTGTTTTTATGTTGCGTTCGTTTCCTTTTTTTGTTTATGCAATTTTTTTTTCTTTCTTTGTATCTTTGTCGACACTTTATCCTATTGGAAGCGAAGGTTCAAACCACTCCCGTTCTCAAAAGATTTTATGTTTTATCTTTTCTAGTATGTTGTTTCGTTCCTTACGCGCAACCCTTTTCACGCTCATAGATACGCAATGCGAAGCATCGCTTCAATGTATTATTTTTCTGCATCCATTTTTTATTCTATTTTAGACACTGTAAAGTAAATAAAAGTAAAGTAAAGTAAAGTAGATACGATACATTCGTAATCTAGTAAGGAAAGAAAGCATATGCCTGAAAGTCAAGTTGAACTTGATTTACTTTTGTTTCTTTCTTTCTCTGTACCTACTAGTTACTCTCAGACAATTTGTCCTAGTTTCGTTCAAAAAAGTAAAAATCATAACGATAAAGTATTATTATTATTATTATTCTTCGTAATCATTGTCGTATCATCATTCATTATAAGCTGCAAAGAAAGTTATTGTACCAACCATGTTTGCACAAACATCTGTGAGTTTTCCCTGTCTATGCAATTCTATGGAAAGGTTCACGAAAAGATGGGAGAATTTTGAAAATTAAAAAATAAATAGTTCAGGGAATCCATCATGGTCGAGTAAATGACCATGCCTCAGGGTTCCATGGATCGAAGATTTGTTCTTGGGCTAGTTGAAACATATCAGGCCCCAATGCGCCATCCCGCTGAAATACATCGTCCCAGAGCACCGATAGATGGGGGTATCGTTTGCCTAATTCTTTTAGCAATGAAGACGACCGACCTATTGCCATTTCAACAATGTCAAAGCCAGTTGCGTGAAGCGTGATACAGTGTCTTAGAAATGCATCAAGTAATGAAAAAGCTCTTGCTCCATACGTATGGCTTTCATGGAAATCCAAATGAAGGCGAATTAGAAGCGATACAAGCGTTGATAAATGGAACCCAGCATACGGCCAGAAAAAGTCGACGATCGAATCCGGCGATATATCCATGAAATTCGAAATCGCTTGTTCGACGCATGCAAATAGGTCCTCCGATTCAAATTCCGGCAAATGAAATCGAAGCGCCGTTTTCCATAACAAAATCTCTACAGCGTCGAATTGAATCATTAGCGATGCAGCTCCAAGCCCGGGCTCCTCAGACTTTGAAGGACGCGCGGAATTTAAACGACTAAAAAACCCAGTGATTTGGTAGGAAATAGATCGATTATTCTTGTAATGCTTGCTCAAAGCCCGAATCGTAAACAAGTCTTGCAGTATGTCCTGTAAAATCATACTGAGCTCAATCATTTTTATAAATGTTTTAAAAGACATAGAAGAAGTAATTTCAAGAGGTAATGTTTCATTAGAATCAATTTTAGGAACAACATAGTCATCTTCATGAATATTCGTTGCTAATCCAAAATACATAGAGTACCATTTATCAGCAATAAAAATAGCCCACCATATTCTTTTTCGAATAGTCTTTTCCTCGTTTGGAATTTCCCAGTTTGTACAATCATGGTTAAATCCCAGCAATTGGGACAAAACCGTTGTTCTCGACAGAATACTTGTAAGACTGTACATATTAGAAAGTGGACGTCCAATTAAATACAACAAAGCTGCTTGAATCGTACTCAATCTTGGTTGAGTAAAATGAAAATTCAAGCCGTCTTCAACCAAATTCCACATCTTGCGCTGATCTAAAGGGGGAATGTTAATAAGCCTTGGATCTTTCTTCCAATATATTAATGATAAAGAATACAAAGCTGCCAAAAGAATAGACGGAACGTTCCTCGCTCCATTCTTGTAAGAAAGGAGGAACCGTGGTCCATGGAGAATGGGATATGCGGGATGAATGTGAGTAAAATACAAATCAACTAGTACGCGTCCAGTCATTTCGTCAACATAAGTAGTTAAAAGGTCGTGTAATGCACGTTCATAGCGAGCAAAATCGCTATGGCGATCATTTTCATATGCAGGGTCGAGAATATACATAACGGGAGATCTCGCATTAGAAGAAACATACTTCAAAGTCATGTTATCAAAAGAACATACACCATTTTCGAACGAAAAATATTCACGAATCAAGTCAATATCAGAATCACAAGTAGGGCCCAGTACATACGGATAATTAAGGGAGATATCCAGACCCAGCTTGTCAAACTTATCGTCAGAAGTACGATACATTTCTGTAATCCCTGCAAAGTTCACGGGAGCCCTTTGAAATCCTTGTTTGTCTTGACTTCTGTTGGGTGCTTTGGCAGACGAGGATGCGCCTAGACTTTTAGGAATTTCCGATGAACGTTGGATGCCGTGAACAGCTAATGACCTATTATTTAAATAACCGTCAAAAGAAGGAATTTCTAAAATCGATTCATCAGATATGGAGTCAGGTCTTCTCTTAAATTTATTGCGTTTAATGGGCGGTAAGTGATATGTACAAGCAACTTTAAGTGTTAGACATAGCGCACAAGGATTTCCTACAACTTCAAGTACACATCTTGCTTTTCGAAGTCGACAATTGTCACAAGGTCTGGTCTTTCTCGATCGATATGGTCTCTCTAAGCTTCCGTCAGCTGGAGTTGTACTCATGGAAAGAATTGCTCCTGTAAAAGCAAATTAGACAGACAAGTGAAAAGAAAGTACTCTTGATTTTTTTTTTTCTTTTTTCTGTATTATAGCTCAACCACCAATTCTTCAAACTTCTAATCGATTGAATTCAATTCAAACAAGTCTCGAAAAATAATAATCAGTTCGGATTGAAGAGAATATAATATTCCGATATATCGACCTCTCTAGAAATTTAGCTGGTGATACTAATAGTCAATGACAGTGGGAAATGTGATTTTAGGTCTAGTCTTCAAACATATCCAATTCAATTGTATGTAAATAATTGGGAAATTTGTGAATTTAAAAAAGAAAGGAGAATTCGTTGAAAACAGAAAGCCAAATCAAAGAGTGGTTGTTAGCAAGAGACGTCTCGAGGAAGTTTGATTCATCTAAGATAAAAGAGATAAACAACTCGAAACGATATCATGAAACAATATTTGACCAAAAATAAACAATGAAATAACGGTTCAACAAGGTTATTCATCTCTTATGTTTCATACGGTAATGCATTGCTCTTTCGATTTATAGTTTTAGTTAAAATAAATCAATAAAGTGAACAAGCAGTTTAAGAAGAGATATTAAGAAAAGTATGTCCGTTGTTCTTAGTTTACAAAATCCAAGAAGAGCGTGTCTGGTATAGTTGAAATGATGAAATGATACATTTTCCTAGATACAACAGGCAAGCGTTAGGTATAAAAGATGTAGGAAGCATAAAATTTATTTGAATCAAACGGTAACGGCTTCAATCTTTTGTATGCTTTCCTTTCACTTTTATTTACAAAAATGTAATTTGTAGGCATTCGAGTTCAACATCAGTCGTCGCAAAATGAAAGCGTTTACTCTATTTGTTTTCCAAAACTTCCTTCTCTATACTAAAGGCCATGGTGTGGTAAGGAAATTTTATCTGGTCAGTGTTTTGTACTCTAGGTACTGTTTCTGCGATCTTGTCCAACTCGGCTCTCACAACGGCCTTTTCTTCTTCAGGAAGAGCGTGCATGTAAGATAACGAGAAAACCATTCGATGAATGGAATTCTCTGGTGTAGTGCAGTAAGAGAAAGGGAATACACAAGTGCGAAATTTTTGGAATCCATGTCCTGGGAACAACTGAGCCCATTCCCATGTTCCAAAATAGGGAGATCCAGAACGATATCTATCCAGCAATTCATTAATTTCGTTGACCCAGGATACAGATTTGTCTCGGACATTCCAAACAAGACCAAGGGCTCCTTTTGGTTTGAGAACACGGTGCATGTCCTTCAAGGCGTTTGCATTGGCAAACCAATGAAAAGAGTTACCACATAAAATGAGATCTATGCTTTCGTCAGGTAATGGAATCTGGGTCGCTGAACCCAAGTGTGATTCTACTTCAGGATATTTCTTTTGTAACACCTGTAGCATAGTTTCCGAAGAATCCACCGCGATAACTTTTTTGGGATGAGCAGCATTTATTCGAGGAAATAGCTTTCCTGTACCTGCTCCCAAGTCCAGAATAGTAGAATCCTCATTCACTCCAAATTCGTCAACAAGCCAATCTGTAAGGCCAATTGGAAAATCTGGCTTACCCGATTCATAATTTTCAGTATCAGTTTGATATTTCAAGATCTTTTGTCTCTTTTCAGGCATTTTCAATTATTGGAAGGGAAGAGTAATGATTCCTGTATGTTTCGTGTGTACTTCCAGTAAAATACCTAACGTTTTTAATTGAATACATTGGAAGAAACAAGTACATGATAATTTTCTAAATCTAAATAAAAAAATTTATTAATGCGATTAAATTAAAAGATGTGTAAAAAGACAATCCATGTTCGTCGAAAAAAAAAGCAAAAACAGAAACACGAATGTCTAGGAAAACTGAATTAAAAATAAATAAGAGAAGTAAACGCACTTATACACAAGAAACCAGAAGATCAAAACGAGCGTAAAGAAACAATGCAACATTTAGGAAGAAAACATCAAGCAAATTCATCAAATCATTTTTAAAACCTTCTTCTATGCACCCATCAATTCTTCTACTTCCTGGTCAGGTCGCCATTCCCGTTTGGCTAATTCATCTTCAAAAACACTAGTTGGTATTTCCGCACGATCCATAGAGATACCGTTTTCTTCTAATCGGTCGATGATGTCGTTGGATACATGTGGCTGAAAAAGGATTTTACGATCGTTGTTAAACGCATTTCCAGAAGAAATACTTGAATAAGCATTTGCTAGCTGAGCTTTTGTCGGTAAGTTAAGAGACTGCAGTTGGTTCTCATCTTTTGTTAATTCAAACTCATTTACAATACCATTGTCATGAGGAGTCTCTATAGCCTTTCGTAATTCTTCTCGTTGATATATCTCAAGACGTTTCAAAAACGTTCGTGAAACTTTTGTTTCTGAACTATTTGGTTGATAGGACTTTGCGACGGTATAGAGCTGACGTGGATTCAAAGCGTCTAAAGATTCAAGTGTCTCTTGTAAGGGTTCTGGTTCATTCTCTTCGCTTAATCTATATAAACATTGAAGCCATTGCAGTAGTTGGGTCAACGATGTAAGGTGAGGAGTCAAAGAGACTCGAAAGTCTTCTCCAGGATAGTCGATGGGCTTTTTAAGCTTCACGGAGTTTGTTTGTGACCATTCTTCCAAGCTGGAAATATTGAAGCGAATTTCCATGGCGGCAGCTCGAGAATGATATTTTTTTGTGGAAACGATTCTGTTGAAAAGACGCACACCCAGCCAACGATACAGCTGCTCAATACACTGGATACGTAGAAGGGGATGAACGTAAAAGACTTCTAATAAATGAAGAGTGGAAGCAATGATTTTAGTAATACTACGCGGCGAAGCTGAAGGAGTACTGCGAGGAGATAAATGATCGTATGTATTCCGACGTCTCAAGAAATTCCAGCTTCTTGAATGAAGGATGGAGTCTAAGCCTTGTATTCCTGTATACTTAAGCATGCCTTCTTCTAAATTTTCCTCCATGCGACGAATGGCATCTTTGCAAACTAAAGAATAAATTTCAGATATTAATTGGTTGCATTCGTGCTGTATTTGACCAGTCAGTTCTTCCACCCTTGTGTCTCTTTGAAGATAGAATTCAAGTAGAGAAACATTCGCTAACCACATGACACACAAAACCATATCTTCAGTATTTGTTTGTATGACTTGGTGTACAGAATCAAGAAAGCCTGACAAAAGATCATGTCCAATATTTTTACTTTTCGGCATGTAAGAATAAGCAAATCGGGAAGCCAAATAAAATAATTTCGCCGGAGCTAATCGCATCGATGGTCGATCTGGCCGGAACTCTTGCACGAATAATCGAAGCATGGTGCCTATTTCCCTTTCATCAAAAACAAAATATTGCCAATCATAGCTATTATCATTGACACCAGCACCATCCTGACTATACCTTTCAGCGTTCCATTTTGTCGGGTCCAAGTTGTGCGTTTCAAGCATAATGTTTCCTAGGTCTAGTTCCAAACCTGAACTTTTATTCGCTGGACCGCTGTCTTTCTGAAAGGTATCTTGCATTCCATTGGGACTATCATTGTTCCAAATACCTACGGTATTGAAGATCTCGTTTTCCATATTGTAATTACTGGATTTTAAGCGACTCTGGGGCAAATTGGGCGATACTTTTCCTTCATTACTTTCAAAATTAGTATTTGTTCTTCCATTAAATAAAACGTCGTCATTCAATTTCTCCATTGCACATACATATATTATTCTCTACGTTTTGCTTTTGACGCTTGGATACTCTTACTGCATAGCAATGAACGGTGACGTCCGGTAAATTTCTGAAAGCATTGGTTTCAGTTTTCCGAAAGAGTTCTCCGTATTCCCCGAGTATCCTACTAAAGAGGAAAGGTAAAAGAATCTATTAAGATGAAGAACACCAGAACGCTTGACCTGGAGTCCTGTTTCTACGACTAAATTTATTGATTTGGTTCGAATTTTTTCATTCAATACATTATTAAGTATTAGTCTTAGTAGTCAACCGTCTTAGCGTGATCACAGAAGAACGTTTCACGGATTCTTCATTTCGTTAGTTTCTAAAATATCTACTTCTGTTCAATAAGGTAAAGCTTCGAAATTTGTTGGAAATTATCCTCCAAGCTTTTTCTTTTACTCTCGCTAGCTTTCGTTTTTCTCGATTTCTAAGTACCTTTTTGAACTTCAATTGAGATTCACTGATAAATTAATTCTACTCTACATTGATATCGATACTCAGGATTTACATATAACCATACGGCAAAAATGAGTTCGAATCCTATAGAACAAAAGCAAGAACAAGCTCAAATGGAGTTGGCAACAAAACCTTCAAATCAAGAGATAACAATGTCTCGTTCAGAAAAACTTACCTATGTTCTTATTCACAACCCTTTAATTCCTCTTGGATGTGTCTTGACTGTGGGAACGTTCCTGGCTTCTGGATATCATTTGAGAAGAGGTAATGAACTCAAGGCAAACCGGTTCATGAAATACCGAGTGTTGTCTCAAGGATTTACCCTTGCAGCTGTCGCGTTTGGAGTTTTGTTTATGAATCCTAAACCCAAGCCTGCTCCCCCGAAACCGTATTAAAGGGATTATTGTTTGGTCTCCTTCGTCTTTTTATTCGATTGGAACATTGATGATATGAAGCGTAACCTCTGTGTGCTTATTTCATTTCGGAATTTTTACCCGAAGATTGGGTGGTCGACAGGCCCCATTCTCAGACCGATGACACATTTAAAGAGCTTCAAAAGTCTACGTGAAGATAAAAAATCAACCGGAAAGATTACTATTTCATTCTCGTTTTTTATTTTTATCATCAAAGGTTTCGGGACTTTGATGCATTATATGTTTCATCAGCGAATAATTCAGTCAATTTAATCGTGGAACACTTATAGTTCTTAGTGAAGAGGTGTACAATACTCCCATTCAATATACCGTGTTCTGTTCTTTTGCTAGATTCTTCTTCGTTGAAACTAAGCTATTGATAAAAGCTACCCTAATCCCTCCTCCCAATTTTTGATGATACAGCAATGAATGAAGCGTTTTGACCTTGAAGGAAGTTCAAACTAACGTAATAGCTCTCAAGAGCTATTCTTCGTCCGTCTTCTAGTCAAACCTATGAGTCAAAATTTAAATAAGTATTCAATATTTGGCTCAAATATCAGTTCAATTGTCATAGAACGTTGAATATCTTGAGTCTTTTGATGAAGCGATTTCCATATACAATATCATATTAACATTTCAAATACGATATTTACAAGTAACTTGAAGAGTGACCTTGGAAAGTCTAGTTTTGGTGCCAACCCTTCGTAGCCTTTATTTATTCCGAGAAAGAAGAAAAATTTTATCATTTATTTTTAATTATTTTAGGTCAATAACGTTTGAAGTCCAGCCCTTTCGTAACGAGAACAATCAAACAAGTCGTATCTTGCATGAAGACAGTACAATCCATCTTTAGGCAACCAATTTCTTTGTCGAAAAGAATATGCTTCCGTAGTTATTCAACAAAACTTCAGGAAGCTCCTTCTTCCTGGAAGGCAATGCTAAATATAAAGCACGTATACGAGCATGCTGGTGAAATCCATCAAAATTGTATAGACCGAAACATGCGTAAAGTCGCAGAAACGTTACCAACGATCAAAAACCTATATGAAGAGCTTAATATAGTTCGAACTCGGCTGGCTCCACAAATTCGTGAGAAGAACAGAATTACTAAATCAATCAAGTCTTCCAAAGATTTGGAGCATCGGAATTCTCTAGTCACTGAAGCAAAAAACATTAAAATTGAAATTGACTCTACTGAAAAAATTGCTTCTGACATTCAGAAAAAGCTGTATTATTACTGCCTAAGCTTGCCAAATTCCACTTTACCTAGTGTACCTGTAGGGTCTGAAGACAAAGCACTTTGCGTTGCCTCAATAGGAGAAGAAAAAAAATTGAATGATTACACTAAGGATCATTTAGAACTTGCTGGCAATGATATCGATTTGCTTAGTGCTTCTGAGACAAGCGGTCATGCATTCTGTTATGTCAAAGGCGAAGTTGCCGAGTTAGAAATGGCTCTTGTAAATTATGCTATTGATTTCGCAAAATCGAGAGGTTGGTCACTTGTGATTCCCCCAACCGTAGTCCGCGCCGACGTTGCTCTTGCTTGTGGCTTCCAACCTCGAGATGAACAGGGTGAGCAAATCTATCAGTTAGAACATCAGAAAGAAAGTAGCTCTCCTAAACAATGCCTAGTCGGTACTGCTGAAATCAGTCTAGCTTCCTTAGGCTACAAGCAGACTTTTCATGATCTAAAGGAAAAACGAGTCGTCGGAGTTTCTCGATCCTATAGACGGGAAGCGGGTGCTCGCGGTCGAGATACGAAAGGTTTGTACCGACTTCACGAATTTACGAAAGTTGAATTATTTGCCTGGACTCACCCAAGTCAATCTTCAAGGGTATTTGACGACATTGTAAAACTTCAAACCGACTTTGCACAAAGTTTAGGTCTTTCGGCAAGGTATGGCTTACGATATTATCTATTTAGACGAAGTTTATTTTATTAACCATGAATTTAGGGTATTGAATATGCCAACTCAAGAACTTGGCGCTCCAGCAGCTCAAAAGTACGATATTGAAGCATGGATGCCTTCCAGGGCAAATTTTGGTGAAATTTCTTCTACGTCGAACTGTCTAGATTATCAGTCACGAAGATTACTTACAAGATATAAAAATCCGAACGACACTGGATTCGTTCACACGCTTAATGGAACTGCTGCTGCCATCCCTAGGCTTATTATTGCTTTACTTGAAAATCATCAGCAACCTGATGGAACAATAGTTTTGCCGCAATGCTTGGTTCCTTACTTGAGGAAAGAAAGGCTTTTTGTTTAGAACGAAAAATAAATGCTTTAGATGAAGGTTAGATTTGAAGATGAGATACCAGTTTATTGATTATTCTAATGCTGTAAAACTAATTAAGGTATGTCTCAATCTTAATGTACTTTTTTACGGATGCGAAATGTACATTCTTTAATGTTTACTACACTTACTTGGGCTTCCAGTCTTGGGTTTTCGTTACCAGTTGAAGAAGAGTATTAGTTTTGTCAGCTATATTTATTACTTAATTAAGCAGTTGTGCATTTGTGGATATAGTAAGACCGATATGAAGAATCTTAATTTGTTTTCTTGTCTAAAGACACACAATCCTTTTGGCAGATGAGACAACGGAAGAAAAAGATCAAATATATCTTAAAATTGTCTGAGAAGAGCCTATATAACATCTCCTGGGTCTATTGGGACCGAATTTAACTAATTATATAAAACGTCTTGCTTCGATAAATTTCTTGAACAAAGTAGCTTTCAAGTCTGATACGTACTTCATGTAACTATTGATCTAAAAAAAGAAATGTACATATATAATCGCTTATGTTTTTCATTGCTAAAAAAAAAAGTAAATTTTAGAAGATTAACCATAATATTATGTACGCCCCAAAAACCTATTCCTATGATCCATTTATATAAAGTATTTCTGCAAAACGTGCGGTATCCGTTTCAATAAAATCAAGCTAATCCTCATTCATTGCGGATGACAATTCTTCAGAGTTTGTAGGTTTATCAAGTCCCTTTTTACGCTTATAACGCTCATTGACAACTTCAACAGATTCTTGTCGGGCTCTTTGTAGAATTGGTACGTACCTTTTGGACGATTTCAGTTCTCCTTCTCCAATATTTATACTGGCACCTGTGTATTGTAAAGCGCCATACTGAGAAACCCTTTGATTAGCTGCATCCACCATAAAGGACGCTATTTGCTCGCGAATACGAAGACTATGCCATTGATGATACGTTTTGTCATAGAGATGTTTAGATATACGGGGAGCCGTTGTTTCATCATCTGTTGGTAAAACCCACTCAATATCATCAAACTTACAATCGTAAAGAATTAATGGAAATTCACTGGCCAAATCGTAGATGGGTTTATTTGGAACTTTCTGCGTATCCAATAAATCAGTAACAATTGAAATAGGCTCCAAATGCTGACCAACTAAAAATAAAATGGCAACCATGCATCTAACTTGATGCCAAAGGAAGGCAGTTCCTTGCAGATCGAATGCATATAGTTCGGTTGTAGGGTCAACGCATATGATTTTTGAGCTTAATATTCTCCTGTTATAATTTGTAATCTGTTTCGAAGCATCAATTTTACAAAAGTTTCGGAAGTCGTGCTCACCCAAGTAAAGGGCGGCTGCCTCATTCATCCGGTCAATGTCCAACGTACCACCGGGGTAGTTTTTAGTAAACAAGTATTTGTAATGTCTCTGTTTACAAGAAAATCTAGCATTAAATCCAGGGGGAGGTACAGCAAATCCAGTGAAACGAATATCAGGTGGTAATATACGATTCAATACATCGCAATACACAATAGGTCTTCGTTCAGAATGGCGCACATTTAGAGAGATTACCTGGCCCATAGCAGAAACACCCTTGTCAGTACGGCCACATCTACTGAAATTGCATGTTGATGGACTCTCAATTAGATGAGCTTTCAATAAAGCCTCGAAAATTTTTCCTTCTACAGTTGGTAAAGGAGTAGGTTCAGTCTGGTATGCTAATCCATTATAATCCCAACCGCAGTAAGCAAATCTAAAAGCCAAGAATGTCGTTTTTTCTAACTGGAAAGGACGTGGAGGTTTCACTTTCTTGGCAGGTAAAGCTGCTTGTTGATTTGGTTTGTTTGACTCGTCATTTTTATGAAACGTAGAACTTTCTAATTTTTTTTGAGTAGTAAATTCATTTTCAGACGAAGGTTGAGTATCTTTTGTAGACCTTGTGTCTAATTGTCGATCTAACTCCAAAATCCTTGCTATAAGTTGGTCTTTCGACCATTCAGCATAGTTAGATGCTGACATTCGAAGATTTCTCGCGTATTTGAGAATTTTGGTGTCTCAAATGTTGTACCTAGCTCAACAAAGCTTCCGGTAGGTTGGTGTTGGATAAAATCAAGAATCTATTTGGGAGAATTTAAACAGTTCCTTGAGTTTCAACACCCAAAGTAGTTTTCGGTTTTTATTCTAGGTCCTTGGTTTGGTAATTCAGTCAATGTATCCTGTAGTTTCCTTGAAGAAAGAAAATCCCAAAATTCAATTAAAAGTCATTAATCCTGAACGGCACTCTTTGAATCATAATCTTTGCATTCGTTTAGTTCTACATATTTATCGACAGTATGTCAACATGCCATGGAGAAGTATCAATCTCCAAAGGTGATTTACAAACTCATTTTTAAAACCATGGCTTCATGACATATCTTAAGACAAGAAACTTGTAAAGCGGATTTAATTCTATAGTAGAAAATATAGTTTGGATACCTTTCAACATTGAATATTATGTTTTTTACCTACAACCAGAATATACAAGTTTAGTCGATTCTCTAAATCAACATTTACGTTTCGTAGACCGAAAGAAAAAAAAAAAAAAATTGAGATTTTAGATTTCATTTATTTTATAAAACTTCCTTTCAAGTATATTCCTCATTTTTCTCTATTTACATCTGTGTAAATAAATTAAATTAAATATCAGTTACTTACTGTTACCCATTTTTGGAATTGCTGAATTTGAAGTTGGAGTTGTTTCAGTGTAGTACCACCAGCAAAAACGATCGTTGTTTGCGTGTTTTGGGTTGATTCATGTTTCAAAAACTTTTAAAAAACATAGGAATTACGAATTTAATTCGGAAAAAAGCTACAGAACCTGAATTGTTTTTTCCTCTATCGAAATCTCCTGTAAAGGCACTTAGATCACGAGCAGAGCACATACGACGGGTTTATAAATGCCCATTATCAGGCAAACCAGTTTCTTTTGATTGCCCAGAATCAGGATTCCCTTCACACTGCAGTAAAGTCCACTGGGAGCAAGACGAAACCCATCAAGCCTTAATCCCTAAACTACGCCAAATCAATGAGGATTTTCACGATTTAGCCAGACCAAACTCTTTCCCCCAACTTGCTAATCTTCCTGGATTAGCTGAGAAGGATGTAGCTATTGCTCTTTGGTCTTGGGATTCTTACTTGTACACGAGAGGCTTCCCCAGCATGGGAAATGAACGGACAACACGACATCTAACCAGTTTGCTAACCTATCCTATGACTATTGGTGGTATTCTACACAAGAACTCTCCATATAATCTTAAAAATGGATTGACACCTCAAGGATTGCAATCCTTAGCTGTTCAAAGATACATGTTAAACCGCCCTACATCAGCCCAGTCTACCGATCCCCGCCCAACTAGGATTTTTGTTCTTGGATCGAAATTTGAAAGTGCCTTACCTCCTGCATTATGGCTACAGGGTATCAATTTCTTATTTCCAGGTCGTTTGTTCCAACTCCATTTTGTTGGACCTGAACTTGTCAAGCCAGCAAAATTAAGTACTCTTCCATCTCCTCTCTCTCTTCATTTCCATCAGGATTATTATCATAATTTGCATAAGACAGGAACTTTCGAACCCTTCGATCCTTACTATGATACTTTCTTTCTGCCAATGCCGGACTTTGGGAATCCTGAACTTTATAACTCCTGGGTCCCCACCTTACATGATTTGATTTCTACGAAATGTGCTGTTTGGGTTACCAGTCCCTCATCTGCTCAAACGAAACGAGACATGAATATGTTACAAGATGTCCTTAAGGATTCCTTCGAAACCCTTCTCTCACCTCAGCAAAATGTCTTTGCTAGTCGTGCTTGGACCGTGAATGATGATAATCTTCACAATGTATATCACGTAAATGATGAAGTCTACGGTTTTCGTGCTCTTCATCATAATGTTCAAAGCGTGTAAAGAATTGTACAAGGTCTCTCAATTACAGTCTGTCACTTTCTCATGTTTTTATAGTCCTATAAAAAACTCCTACTCTTTGCTAATGGATCCGTTTAATTTAGCATTTAAAAATACTCTTACAATAGTTTACCTTTATAAGACTCCTCATATATACACAGTAACAACCAAATTCTTGCATGAAGGAACGGAAATATTATCAATATTATTAAACGTTAACATGTTTACAAGAAACAAAAGTTCTATACTTCACTTTAACCAATAAATCATCAAAAACCAAGAATCTTATAAGCAATTCGTAATCATTATTAACCTTTTCCAATGAGTGAGGTTAGATTATTCAAAGACCCTCCCCGACGCGCACGTATTGACCTTGGTGGGTGGAAAATTCGAAATCAGCAGGTGCTTCAAAGACAAGTACAACAGTACTGCCTAGCTGAAATCTACCGAGCTGTTCGCCTCGATTTATCGGTACTCCATTCAAAACAGGCGATGCATCACTGTACGCTACTTCCTGAAAAGAGCCTAACGACTTCTTCCGTAATACCATTCTGTTCGTTGACAAAGTAGGGTCACAATCAATTACTATGCTTCCAACGTTTGTAGCACCCACTGGAATCATGCTCATAAACCCATGCTTGTATCGACCAAGCAATGCAACTCTCTCATTCAAAACAAATAAATTATGCAACCTTCTCGCTAAAAAAGGAGATACGCTGAACAGCTCACCGGAAAAATGTCTTCTCGACTCGATCACCCAATCAGCAGGCGAGTGAAAACGATGATAATCGCCGGGAGCTAAATAAATAACAGAATAAAAAAGAAGATTATTAGGTTGAATATTTCTCCAAGGTAAAGAGTCAATGTCAACAACGTCAGCTTCTTGAACCCAGACATCCCAGTTCGGCATTCCGTCATCTAACATTGGATGAGTCTCACTGTCTGGGTTGTCCAATTCAGAATCGGACTCGCCCTCCATAACTGAAGTATAATAACTGTCAGTACTCATATCTGATGCATCCGAGAGATCCGAGTTTGTATCACTAGTCATATCCTGAAATGCATAGAAAGGACAACAATTGTCATAATAGGGAGCATATAGGGAATTGGCATGGTTCCAATTTCCATTTTGGCCTTGCATATCGCAATATGCCAAATGATCCCCGGGTGACGATCCATTTCCATTTCGAGGAAAGTGACTACATCCATCATAGGAAGGAGGGATGGAATATTTTGAAGCAAACTCGTTATGCTTCTTAACCAGATTGGTAGTTAGATCTTGTCCAAAATCTACAATAGCGGGATCAACGGTAGAAACGCCACCCAAAAGAGCTTCTAGGGAGTAGGAAAGACCCTTGACGTGCTGTATGTAGTTGTTGTCGACAACACCCTGGCAAACTATTCTTCCATCTACGGGTGAAACAACCGAAGAATCCGGATCAACCGGACGAGCTTCTGGGCGCAATTCCCGGCAAAAGAAATCTTGAAAATTGCGATAATGGCTTAAATCCGGGTCTTTTAATTCGTCCAAGTTGCAGCGAAAAATCCAAGAATATAATTTGAATCCTGGATACCGTAAAAAAGTAGGTAAATTAGCGCGATTAAATTGACCCCAAATACGTGACAAACTTCTTAAGGGAAGAGAACTCAAAAAGTAAGCTTGCCAAGAGCCATTTGGTCGAACATTTATAGAAAGACGACCCAATCGGCTTCTTCTACGAATGCGATGAAGACGATTTGAAAGACGCTTCCATTGTAATGAAACACGGACATTGACTCCGTTTAACGCCTTTACACCGTTCAAGGCTCGGACGCCTCCGCCGATGCTTCGAAGGCTAACTTTAGTCCAACGGTCCGGATGAAATCTACGAAATTTTTGACGAGGACGCATGATGTTCAACGAGAGATTAACGAAACTTGTTAGTTAACAATACTGTCAGATCAAAATAATACAAATTATTTTGCAGACAAAACAAAAGGATTCCCTAAGTTGGGTAAGACAGGCTATAATCGAAAGAAAAATCGAAAAGGAATGAATGCCAATGGAAGGAAAAGATGGTATAAACAAGAGGGTGGAAAACAAAAGACCCTCGGTACAAACAGTAATTGAAATATATATACAATTTCACTTAGTCTAAGGGCATGCAAAAACAAAAGAGATTCGACAAGGAAGAGAAGAAGGAGGGAAACTACTCGCTTTACTCCAACTAAAACATATGAGAAGTACGAACAGTACAGCGGTCTGATCTTCTAATTAGTAAACCAAGAGATCAGAGAACTTCATACAAAGCATGAAGAGCTGCAGAGAAAGAAATTGCAAACTAATTCCAAGAGAGAAAGCTTGATAACGAAGAAGTAAGCAATAGCTGACGACGAAATCAACTCTTGCACTCCTTTAGAACGGAAATCAAGTTAATCGACAGCGATAATTGCTTCAAATTACTTATAATCGTGTTATCTTCACTAAGGAAATGAAAACAAGGCCTTTCCAAGGGAATTCTTCTTGTTCACTGTTAGGCTCTGGCATCAACAAAGCACGATAGTAGGAAAAGTGGTGGAACATGATAAAGAGCTTTGTGGGGGGATCTAAGCCAAAAACACGAAAGAATAACGCGACGGAACGCAAGACGGTAAATGGTTGAAATTGGCATCAATAGAAAGAATAAAAACAGGAAGAAAATTTCACAAATAGCAGAAGGGAATGGAGCACCGTATGAAATTCGGAATAAATAAGATTCATACTTTGAAAGAAACAAACAAATGAATAGCTTGGGCGGGATTCGTTTTAAGAGGGAGTATACGAACCACCGAAACCTATGCAACACACAGCTGGACTGGAAAATAAACTAGGGAGGGGGAGGAAACAATCACCTTTTTTTCAAAATCTCTTTTTTAAGAAGCTGCATATCAGATTTGATGTCTTCTTCAGTAGCACCGACCAAGCTCTTGTCAATGGCTTTTTCACGATCACGTTCGGCTCGCTCCATGGCTCGAAAGTCTCGGTCACGGGTGGAAGAGAGATTCACGTTTGCCATTGTTAGGAGAGGAGAGAAAAGTGATAATTCCACGTTGGATGGTTTTGCTGAGTTGGCAGAATTTCGAACAGTTTTCTTTATAGACTCTGGTATAGCGGACGTCTCTTCAGTGGGGAAAAGTAAATAATCGTCAAAGAAATTGAGAGTAGGCAATTGATTAGAAGTAGAATTATTAGAAGAAGCGTTTCGACGATGCCTTAACTTTCGACGGTCGATAAATTGAGAAGATGCGTCGTGGAAAAGAAGGGAAGAAGACTCATTGGCAATATCAAACATATCCTTGGCTTCCAAGATGTGTCGTTTTTTTTCGGCCAAGTGTGATAAAACCATGGTTTGAAGGGAGTTGCAACGTTGGTCATATTCTTCTTTGGCATCCTTCAGTTCTGCTTCATATTCTTCTTTAGCGCGTTCCATCAAATGTCGTCTCCATTGTTCTTCAATATCCAATTCTTCTTCTTTCTTTTCTTGTAATTCTTGAAACAAATCCAAAAGCGTTTTACAGGTTCCATCTCGTATAGCCCCCAACTCGGCCTGTAGCTCTTGTTTTTTCGCTTCAAACTCGCTTGCTGTCAGTGGCACATCCAAAACTTCGTCGTCCTCTTCATGTTTCATGTCTAAAACCATGGATAAAACGTCCATCTTGGCTTGCCCACTTTTCCTGTTGTTTTGCTTTTGAAAAGCAACTGTTGACCTTTTTTTCGCAGGCTAGGAAGTGACGCTGGTACCAGGGTTCGGGTTGTGGGGTTTACGAAACTAAGTTATCTTAACGAAGAGATGGATTTTTTATCAAAAACAAGTAGAGCTATATGGTATAAAGTATGTATATGCTTTGAAAAGAAAAAGTTAAGAGAACAGAAATTTGTTTACGAGAGGTTTTTTACGAGGCTTTGAATCGTAAAGACAAATTTGTAATTATCGAGAAAACAAAAAGTCCAAGCGAGCTAGCTGCTTAGGACGATGGTGAATTTATATTAGGGCTAACCAAGGTTGGATTGGAAAGTGTGCTATATATCCAACAAGAAAGACGCAAATTTTTGGATTTTTGATTTGTTATTTATGGGGTGGGTAAAGTATTCCAATAGAAAAAAAAAGAAAGAATTACGACATAAATCATAACAACAAGGGCAAGAAGAACAACAACGTTGCACTAAACCGAGCTAGTTGTCTTAATTTTTTTGAGTTTTCTCAGAAACAACATTCTCTGCCTTAGCGCGGGCTTCAGCAGCTTCTTTATTACTTATGAGACGACCAACAGCTGGATACTTTTGATCAAAAAAAGCCTTCCAATCGTCGAGAGTTTGCTTTTCATCGTCATTCAAATCCGACCAGTCATCCAAATCATCTGCTTCAGCATTTGGGATAAATTCATCGTCAAAGCTACTTTTGGCGAGACCACGAGTTGCATCACGTCCACCAAATGCACTATAGGGACCTTTTGGTCCATAAAACTTGGATCCCATTGTCACGTTGTATACAGTGCCCTTGATGGCCAGGAAAACCAAGGAATGGTGAATGCCATTAAATTCTTGAAGTTCAATAGGACTATAATCTCTCCATTCGGGTTGTTTTGGTTCTGGCTCTGGGATGATGGAATCTTCTCTTCTACGCTTCCATCTTGTAATGGCCAAGTACAAGACCAATGTGACAATAAAGACGATTTCCGTAGTTGGCATGAGAGAATAACTGAAGAAACAGAATCAAATGAGGAAAACTAAAATGCCTACGTTTGCGTTTCGACGTACAAACTGTTGGGAAGTCAGGGTCAGATGTCTACAACTCACGATCCAACAAAATCCTACTTTTTCAATCCACTTTTTTCGTTTCGATTTTATCCTTTCTTTTCCAAAAGTATTAGAAAATAAGAAATTCCTCAAATTCCAAATGAATAGTACAAAAAATACTTGTTTTTCTTCAAAACCAGGTCAACTATTGTTTTACGAAAAGTACACGTAGCAGACTCTACCCAACAAGTACCAATATCGTACAATCGTGTTAATTGTTAAACACATTACAGAGGAATCAAACGATATTCCAAATACTCGACCAAGAAGCAAACAAATGGGCTGATAGCCTGATTTTTCTAGCAAAGTCGAAGATGACACCTCTAAAAGTACTCCATTCGTCTCTCATCGATGCACACTCATTGCGTTTGAGCTAGTTTATAAAATCCAAGGTATTGGTCCTGGACCTAAACTACAAAAACCCTTTTGACTAGTTAGACATTCAATAAGCCAAACAAGAAAAAAAAATATAAAAAGTAGCATCAATACAGACATTCATTTCAAACATTGCCATACAGAAAGAATACTCATGGCTGTCATTCAGAACGTGTTTTTCGTTTCCTAGCTGCTTTTTCTTTTAGCAGCTCAAAGAGCTGGGTTTATTGATTTGAGCCTTCTGGCTCGTGTTCATCATGGTAACAGCTAGAGTCGAACTCTTGTACACTTGCTTTAGCAAAGTGTTCGAGTCCGCTCGTTCAAAAGTTAAATCGTTTTTTGTTTGCTATAATAACAAATATGAAGGGTGCAAAGGGTATAATAAAGGGAAGAAAGAGTGTTTGACATTGAAACAGAGTTCATACAGTTTACAATTAGTTTTGGCCAGCAAAAAAACAAAACAAACTATGCAATTTGTTATGTCGACTTGTTGAAGAGCTTGCTTTCACATTTTTTCATCCCAAAGACACAAAACAAACCTTACATACATAATAATGGATGTACATACGTTGTCTACGAATGCTTCACATTGGACCATCTGATTGAAAGCTTCTTTTTATTATCATTTTCTAACATCGCTTTTGCCAAGTTTTCTTTAAAAAGAAAAAAAAACAAAACGATTGAAAAATCATATCCTAAGTATACTACTACTACTACTACTACTACTACTACTACTATAGACTAGTGTTCTATGGAATTATCGACATGTAGTAGCCTACCGACCCACTACAATCCATCGTAAAGAGTTGCAGTATTGAGTACTAAGATGACTACTTGCAAGTTGCAATGGTCTCCGCACAACTTTGGCACTTGCAAAGGGTAAAACATCTTTGCAAGCAATTTGACTTGTGTGCGCTGGAGAAGCTGTACTCTACCTCTTTCGTCACGTCTCTCTCATCTCCAAAAAACAGTCACACTGAGAATTTGGGACGAATCTCTCTATGAAATGACGGTTTTTGCTTGAAATTCTCAATTTCAAAAGCGTAAAGTGGATAGAATTGTATAAAAAACTCGTAAACTTCTTTCAACAAATTGTCAAAACCCGATACCTTCATAATTAGCCGCTAAAGCAGAGCTTGAATTATAAGCGAACTTTTTTTTTTCACTAGTAAATACTGCATCAGCGTTGATTCAAACATACAAACGTCGAAACAAAAACAGTAACAAAAAAAGTCTTGATAGAAACAAAATAAAATTATTATCTACGATTAACGATTCAAGAAAAGAAAAACTCTCACTGTTCTCTTTTGTTTGTTTTACTATAATAACATAGTCATAGTACAATCCTTCCACATATTACACACTCGTTGTACTACGGTATATAATATTCGGCAATATAATTTTACTCACTAAACCAAAAAGCAGTTCGATGTTTAGCCATAACCCGTTCCAAGCAACTACGAAGCATACGCCCAACTCCATTGGAATTGGCATATATTAAAGAAAGCTTTCGAAATAAAGAGTATATCGATTGCTAAAGCTTTCCTAATCAGAAAAGAATTCTGTACACTAACGACAAAAGCGCTGTGAAAGCGTTTGGGTATTCGGAAACAAAACGCTACTGATCGTCTCGTAATACTTGGCCTTTAGACTGGATTTCGAATTTTTTGTCATAGTTTTTTCTTGATTTTTTTTTTTTATTTTTTTTCCCATTCACCCAACTTGATGTGGCATTGTTTTCTGGTTACCCCTTTTGCATAAACATCGATTGTATTGGTTTCTTTCATCATTGCTCAATTATAACATCTAGAGATTGGTCGGTACTTCTTGGATAATAAAACGCCTTGGAAATTTATACAAAATGGTTAGCTTTCGTCGTGTCCGCTGGTCGAACTTGTTAGAGCGACTTTTTCTCCCAAGGGTATGTACTTTTTCTATTTTCGGCATTACTTTTTTCCTTTCTTCGTATCAAGGAGGTTAATGAGGTTGTCATTGATATATGTTTGATCATGTTTATTAACCCAATTAGTCTTTTTTTGGCTTGTGTAGTCTTCGTGTTGGCTGCGAGGTAATTGTTTGGTTTGCTCTCATAAACAAATTATCTGGTCTTTATGGAATTGTATCTTTATTTCAAAGTAAGTACTATTACGGTCTTTTATGGTTCGTCGCTAACCAATTTTCACCCTAGGTTCTGCCGTTTCTGCTTGGCAAATCTTCATGTACATGACATCCATCTTCACCTTGGTCCTCTTTTCTTGGTTAGCCGTTTACATTCCAAAGGTATGATACTCTTTTTAGCTTTCTAAGAATTCCAATTCATCTTTAAATGGTTACTAACTTTCTATAAAAACAGGACAGCGTACCACATGCCCTTATATTGTTTTATTCCTATGCAATTGACTTTTTTCTGAATGTCATCTTCACCGTCCTGTTTGCATTGAGTTGGTTTGCCAAAGTACTCACTTCTTCTCAATCTGCTCAAGGTGTGCCCGAATCCGAACAGCCTACGAGTCTCTGGGCTGTATTTTTTGAGGCGGAATCTATTCCTTCTTTACTTTTACTCATCTTTTTTACTTCCTTAAAGTTGTATTTTACTTTAATCACCCTTTCCTACTCTAATAAATTAATCGTCGACTCTGGAATCCGACCTCAATCTCTCCCAAGCTCTTTCATGGGTCGCCTGACCCGTATTTTGATGAAACCTTACATTTTCGCTGCTAATCGAACTTACCTGAGGAATCATGCTAAAAGATTCTTAGAAAATATCGAGCTTCAACAACGTCTAATGGATGAAGTTGTTTAGAGTTAAAATAATCACAGTGTTTACTTTTAATATACATGCGTACTTACATCTTTTTTGTTCTTTTATTGTCTGTCTCGTCTGTTTGTTTATTGTTCTTTACGATCTTTCATCATCATTTTGTCTATTCCTTTTTTCTTTATGTTTTATTTAACTCGAACATTTGTACCATTGCAGGTGTCGGAGTTTTTCACTATAATTCGCCAAGGAATGGATTCTTTGAATTTGATGTACGGATACAGAATAAATACGCCAACGCTTATAGCAAAATAGAATATACAATGAAACCCGTTGAGTATACTTGAATATAATATACAAAAATGATGTATTAACCTATGTATCCACCATCGATTATTTCACTTTATTAAAAATTAAGAAAGGAAAGATTATTTTTAGTATAACCGCAGTCCACAATTTTTTTTTTTTCTTTAAAAGAACTACAATCATGCATACATATACATAATGGAGAAGTGTTTCACGTTTCGTACGCTTCAGAAGCAAAATTTTAAATATCCTCATGAAAAGAAATATTTACTTTCCAAAACTTTTGTCAAATCAAAAGTACCCTGCGAGGGTAAAAGTGGGATTTTAAGTGGTACCCATTTTTTATCGGAATCTTCAGATGATATAAATAAATCATACCTCCTAGCAATATCCTTGGGTATCATAAAGTCTTTGTATCGCTTTCGAAATTCATTTCTCAGCTTTTCCATGATTTTCTGAGAGTGTAATTCAACAAAGGCTTGACGCAACAGACTACCGAGTTGTTCGACATCGCAAGCGTGGGTCCAGTAAGAATCATGGACAGAAGCAAAGGTTATCTTTGCTTCCTTAGCTTTCAGACAGGTCATAAACAAATGTGTCGCATCCAAAGAATGTACAAAATTGGGAGGAAAAGCAGCTGCCTGTTTTCTAGGTTCAACGGAAGCCACTCTATCCCTATCTTCAATACAAACCGATTGTAAATTTGTTTGTACTTGTCGCTTTTTAAAATTTCTATAAGGCTGGATAATAGGAAATCCAAGGGGAGTCGTCCAAATAGTAGGCGTCAATTTATCCTTATGACCTTCTTTAACAAATTCTGCCGGTAAAGAATTTGAAATTAGGTATGAACATGTAGACAACCAATCCTGAATTTCATGAGCTCTTTCAAATAAAGAACGAAGAGCTCGAAATACCATTTTAGTCAAATAACTGGAATAGTGGTTTAGCATGTCTTTAGGAACATCTCCTCGTTTTTCCAGTTGACTAATAATTTGATTTTTCGCACCCACATAAGTTACACCGTAAACATTAGTCATAACTGTAGGCTTCACAACACTTCTGTCAATTTTATCTTTCAAAGCAGAAGCCACTTCATCACCTTTGGCTGACTCTTGCTCCAATCTTCTAATAACAATCTTAGCTACTGCATCATAAACATCTTTAGGCCGGTCGTTTGGAGAAAGGTTAACCTCATGAGCACCATCAGGATCTCTTCCTAAGGCAGCATAATGTTGTAGTCCATTGCACGTTCCATCTTGCTGCACCGGTACGTGACAAACATAACTTTCCGGGTTTCCCGAGCGGATTGCTCTTGCAATCTCTGCAATTGCTGCAAGAGCCTGAAAAGGATCTTCGGCGGATGTCCACCATTTGCGTCCTTCCAACGGATTATCATACGAGTCAAAAAGCTCTGCAATATTGTCATCCACAAACTTTTGACGACTAGCATAGTCAACCTTACTGATACCAAACAAATTTGCCAAATGAACCTTCAGCCAATTGAGTCCATTGGGACCTAATGGCTTTCCCTCGGCAAATTCTAGCAAACCACGGCAGAAGTCATTATTCACATGGTGTAAATGTGCAGATATAGGGTATACTCTTCCTCGGAAATCCATGTTATGAGGAAAATAAAATCTTTCGTTAAGATACGCATTAGCAATCTCAAGTTTGTAGTTGAAATCACAGCGTTGGGAATGAGCAGTCGCCTTTTCCCTAGAAAGTTTATCTCTAAGGCTGTACCATGATACGCGATCATTTGGATTGAGCGCTTGCTTTGGATATGGAGGAAGATTCACCTCTATGTTTTTGGGTGGAACACTGAGCATACCTTCACCTGAATTCCAAATTTTAACGATGACATCAAAGGTGAAGCGATTAATTCTCCAGTCCACATCACCAAGAGCGCTTAATGCATTATAAATTTTCTTAAGATGACCTTTATGGGAGGCTTCTTTAATATAGTCCAACTGTTCAGTACATCCTTTCAACCGGATAATAGACTCACGAGAATAATAGTAACCTCCTTTGTCCCATTGCACCCATGGTTTAGGACGTACCAACATTGGGAGCATTTGCGGATGGATAAGGGGGTTCTGAAATTCACTTGCTATTAATTTTAAGAGCTCAACTCTAGGACGAAGTACACCGGACTTCCTTCCATGAATATATTGATAGGTATGAGCGAAAGCAGATACAGATTCTTTTGTAATATCTCCCGTATCCGGACGTTTGAAATTTATATCCATTTTAGCGGCCTGTAAGAACAACGATATTGCAATTGCTCCAATCTTGGTGGTTACATATCTTGGCCAGCTTTCCAAAGCATGCTTCCATTTACCATGGTTCTCGTCGGTATTACGCCTTAACTCTTTTACGGCGGTTCTGAATGCACGAGGATTATTAAAAACAAACTTTAAATTATCTCTTATGCGAAGTTTTCCTTCTCTTTCTTCTTCTTGTATGCGTTCGGATAAGAACTCACGTTCAAAGCTACGTCCAACAGCATCGGTTAAACGAGAAATCAAAACACCATGCGTTTCTTCAGCCTCCTCTTGGGTTGATATTGACGAAATAGAACGAATCACTTCAATAATCGTTAATGCTGCAAGCTTCTCCGTTTTTAAAAGCTTCAGGAAAGGACCGCAAAAGCCCTCGGCTATATATGGGTTGCCAGCGTTTGTTTCGATTCTATGATAAAAAGCGTCAAGACGCTTATTCTCTTCGCTAAACATCTCCTTAAGCTCCGTAAACCATTGATAAAATAAGGCAGAAGCCTCTTTGTTTTTGGGTAAAGCCCCTCCTCCACGTTGAAAAGTATCTTCATACTCAGCTTTCCATAAATCAATGGCAGAAGCGATTGCAGATTTTTCCAACAACTTTTGCCTCGCCAAATTGACAAGTTCCGAGCTCGGTACTTTTTCTAACGATACTTCATCCACGGGTAAGTTTTCAGGACTTACTGAAATGTTGTTTAGTGATTTCAATAATGCACTCAAACGCATTCCTTTACTTTTTATTTTGTCAATATAAACATGTTCAGTCGCGAGAACGGTCACTGGTTGTGATTGGTCTTCTTCTACAGTATTTTCTACAGTATTGATTTCGGCTGGATTCGAAGGCTGAAAACCAAAAAGCGCTAGCTGACTGCTGGATAAGGTTTCTAAGGGGATATTAAGGATTCTAATAATTTTCTGAATCTGCTCGCTGTTTAATATTGAGGTTTGGGATAGGATATCGATGACTTTCCCTTTTCTATATCTCCATTCAACAGCAATTCGATTTAAAACAGGATATCCAGATTCTTCTGACTCTTTTAATAAAGCAGCCTGAAAATAATATGCATAAATTTGGGAATTACCGGCAAGTTTAGACTTTTTTAGGATTGCCCTTGTCGTCCGAATCATAGAATCCAGCATAAAATCACCAGAATTAATTAGGTGTCGTAAATATAATTCGATATATGGATACATGTTTTCATCCGTCGCATTATAACCAGCTATGCGTGCTAAAAGTTGTGCTGAACGGACAAAGTCATTTGTAAATACACATGCCTCATACAAACTCACCATTTCTGACTTTTGATCTGTATTAATCTTAAATTCATACTTCTTGGAAGGAAGGATGGGCTTGTATACATTCACGTTCTCCTCAACACTTTGCAATGGCCCGCTTTGTATTAGCCGCCGACCATCCACATTAACTTTACGAAACCGCGTCCGTAAAAGACATCGCTGAAGTTGCCTTTGAAAATACATCCTTCAGAGCATAAGTACACAGCTATTGTAAGCAATACCTACTTCTTTAAGGCTCTTTGGAATTGGACGTACTTTGCAGGCTTGTGCTAGGAGGCTCTAATGCGAAACGGCCTTCCAACTTCCACAATGAAGTAGCAATGTTACCTAAAATTTGAATACTAATAGCCATGTAGAGAAGAATTAATTTTTGTTTGTTGTTTAAAGGAAGATATTTTGATAGAATAAATAAAAAAATATATATTTTTTAAAAAAAAAACATATGGAAAGAGGTAGAAAAGGATTGAGTTAACTAAAAGCATGTGAATCTATTTCATTTACTTATTTACCAAGGCGGCAATCATAAGTGTAAAGACAAAAACAAATCTATATATCCATAAATAGAATAAGCATATGGAGCTTTATCATTAAAGGCCTTAGGCTACCACTATTTGCTTCTCATATAGCTTACGGGTTGCAGATTAACGGACGAAAATAAAAATACAAGTCATTATAGGTAAATCGTTCAAAGCTTAGTCGTTCGGAATTCGTTTTATTTCGCTGGATATTCTTTCTACCCATACATCACGTTCCTGCCTAGTTCTAGCAAGAAACATAAACCTTTAATGTTAACAAAATACTTAACTCTGTAACACTTACTTGTTTCCTTTTTTATCGTGTTTTTGTGGGATTCTATAGACATCTGGAAGAGCGTTGACTAAGGAGTAATCCAATTCAGATTGCGAATATATAACAAAGGACAGCATTTCATCTTTATCAAAAGATTTCCAGCCGTCTTCGTGACATCTAGGTAATCGATTGCTCGCTCCTTCATTCTTTTGTCTACCCTTGGAAAATTCGGTGATTGTAGTAAATCCAGTATATATGTAGGCGTTCTTAAAATTTATTGAGGAGAATTTTTGAAAATGCGTCTTTCTGTGTAGCTTACCAAATTTGGTTCTAGTAGCGTCCCGAAAAAAAATGATTTTTCCAGGAATGAGAACAGCGTAGCACTTTTCATACAAATTTCCACTTCGCATATACAACACTCCCTGAGCCTAAATAATGAATTAGCGTTTTAGAGTAAACCACCGTACTTACCCGTATGATCCTGCATCCCAAGACATTGCAATAATTGTGAATATGTGTACTTGCCATACACTCCGAGACTTCCCAGTAATTACTGTGAGAAGCAACAACAGGCTCGATCGATGAGTCAATGTGTAATATACTAATATTGGTGTCTCTGACATTATAAAATTCCTGTAAATCAAGGTTCAGACGCTGTTTCCAATACCGTGCAGTGGCTGCAAGCTTTTCTATCCAAATGTCTCTTGTTTTCTGATTATAACTTTGGAATAATATAGACATTCCGTTTACCATATGTACTTCGAAAACGTTATTTTCAGATTCATTTGCTGTCGGTTTCACCTGCGTCACTTTCGACAGATCTAAAAATCCGTTCGCTGATGAAAGTATATCCAATTCGCGCTTTCTTTCTGTTTGAAGCAAAGACAATAAATGGTCTTTTGTAGCACCGTCTAACTTACTGTCAAACCATGGTATAGTATCGCCAGCCAATTTTAATGGATCAAATAACCATTGATGCTCATCTATTTGTGAGTGTTGAAGAAATGGGACATTATACTGTTCCTTAAATTTTTCGATTAAAATGGCAAGAGGAAGGACATTACTAGGTTCGATGGAAAGTAGAAGGTGGTTAAAAACCATGAAGTATAGTTTTTTGTGAAACAATCTCCCGAAACGACCTCTTCGTCCAGCACTCGTTGTCAAGCGAATTAAATATCCTTCAAAAGGTACAGGCTCCTTCATTTTTGTACCATTGCGAAATGTGACAAATGAAGGATAATGTTCTTTCAGTCGTAGTTCAAGCTGACAGATATCTTTAGCAGCCAACAAGCCCACGTACCTAAGATTGTCTATGCTTGTAATCCATTTTATGCGATCATACATTCTCCAGCACAAGCCGATATTTTGCGTTTTAAGCCAGTGCTTTACAATTTGAGACCATTCAGGATTAAGCTTTAAAACGTTTAAGCAAGACTCGACAAAATCAGCCTCCGAAATTTCCCAATTTTTCAAAACCGCATCATGAATTGCTTGAGGTGGAAGCTTCTCCGCCGAATCCGTATTTGCTTCATTTTTTTGAGGAGAACTGCAATGAGCATTTACGAGAGTTTGAGAATCAGAACCAGTAAAGCTAAGGCGCAATTGAATATGAAACGCCGGAACAGCGATAAAGAAAGAAGACCCGGGAGTAAAATTCAATGCACGACTGACGATGGCAATCCATTCATATGCCGAGGTAGTGTACTGAAAATTTAAAAGGAAAATAAAAGTTTTGTGTTTTATGTAAGGAGACCATATTGCCAGCGAATTATCAAATGAATTGTATATATTCCAAAAGGTATAAGAGGGATTGAGAAACAAAGAAAACAGGCAGTTCTTCCTATAATGCTTCTGATTGGGGTCGTCTTCTGATAAAAATTCAGCTACGGTTTTCATATGTTCCTCGCCGATAAAATCTAATCGAACAGTTCCTTGCTCGGAAGTTTTTACGGCGACAACTGTACAAGGGGCCCATGAAAGAATAGTCTTTCTTGGGATTCTCGATGCAATTGTCTCGTTAAAATCAGTAGGAATCAAATTGGAAGACGTTTCGACTCTCAAAAGAACTTGTTCAGTTCGAAAAACCAGACCCGAAGATGAAGTGCTTTGTTTGGGCTGTTCACCAGTACCCAAGACACGAGGATTACTTTGCCTTAAAGCGAATCGAAGACCACGAGTATTAGAAGATCTTCGGTCAAATGACTGACGAGAGTGAGAGGTTTGAAAACTAACGGCAGTATTGGGACGCTGCACATCGAAAGACGAACGAATACGAGCAGAATCGGAAGAGTAGGGTATGAGGGTGGAGTCGCGGTTATTGGAATTTTGAGATAGGGCAAGAGAGTCTCGTTTGGATACATAAGAGGAACGAACGCGATTATTTGGACGATGACTAGTTAATGGTGCCCGGGGTTGGTCGAGAGATGCTCGATTGGTAGAGGCATATGAATGGATTCTGCTGATGGAAACTTCATCGACGGATCTGTTTACTCGATTATGCAACCGCTGGAAAAGCTTGTAGTTAACGGAAGGTTCCACGGAAGTATCATAAGAGGCTTGGTGACGAGAATAATTTTGAAATCGCTTTTTCCAAAAACTAGAAGACCCAGAAAGAAAATTCGACGGAATCGGACCGATGAACGAACGATTCGTCAAATCGCTTAAATGTTCAACGGATGTTTGGTTGAGCCAAGCAGTATCACCTTCTCTTTCATTCATTGCATTGTCAAATCCGGTAGAAGCTTCAGCTTTCAATAAGAATTAAGAATGAATTAAAGATATCAATTTATAATTTTTTTTTCCTATCAAATCCTTAGAGATGAGACAACAAGGCGATCAGCTGCTATGAATCCTTATACTGTTTACGCAAGATACTAATGACCAAATGAAAAGTAAACAAACCAAATTAAGCCAAAACGTCGAATAACGGCCAAATAAAGAAGGAAAGTTACAAAACAACAATAGCAGAAAGGTTGCAGGAACCCTTGAACCTACAAATAATATGTTCGTATCACTTCTTTCGTAAGGCCGGTAGCCAGGAGGCTGGCAAAACTACAAGTTTTCCGCTCGCAAAGACAGACAGAGGTTACAAGGAATAACACAGGATCCAATTCAACCAACGAACAACAATTTCCCTTGGTGATGAAACCAACAACTTGTTTCCTCTCTTTCAAGCTGTTCCAAACCGTTGTATAAAACAACTGCTTCCTGTGGAATTCCTTCTATATGATAAATGGACGTCTAAACTGCACAAAATTACGTTATATAATATATCATGTAGCTTTAGTCTTCGTAAAACAAAATTAATTTATAGTACTTTCCCAACGCAGTAGCATTTTTACGCACGTTGTTATACATCACTAAACGTTTTTAGCACATTTGAACGAAAAAATTCAGTATTTTTTCTTTTTCTTTTTTGTTACCTACATTTTTAAATAGCGAGAATTGGCTAACAATCGCATTTAAGACGTAGTAGCCAAAGTTTAATATATAGTTATGATTGGCTTAAATTATTTTTTCAACCGTGTATTTATTTACGATTGGCTATGAGAAGGAGTCGTTTGTGTTTGATGTACTTCATTGGAAAACTATGTAAATTTTTATGACCAATGATATATAAGTGCAAGTGTGGTCAATATTTTCATATATATGCTGGTTTTCCCCCAATACTCATCTCTCTGAACAAAGTAGGAAGCTTTCTTTTCGACCTTGTCTTAAAGTATTTTTTGATTTTTTTTTCTTTTTGTAAAACTACATAAAATGGCTGAAGAAGAACACCAGATTGATTTCGAAGGTGGTGAGGCCGGTGCCTCTTTGACTTTCCCTACCCAATGCTCTTCTTTGCGTAAGAACGGCCACGTTGTCATCAAGGGCCGTCCTTGCAAGATTGTGGAAATGTCTACCTCTAAGACCGGTAAGCACGGTCACGCCAAGGTTAACATTGTCGCCGTTGACATTTTCACCGGCCGTAAGTACGAAGATGTCTCTCCTTCCACCCACAACATGGAAGTTCCCGTCGTTAAGCGTGATGACTACCAATTGGTTCACATTGATGACGGTTTCTTGTCCCTCATGACCTCCGATGGTAGCACCAAGGACGACGTTCGTATTCCCGATGGTGAAATTGGTCAACAAATCGAAGAAGGTTTCGAGGAGGGCAAGGACTTGATTATCTCTGTCGTCTCTGCCATGGGTGAAGAGATCCCCCTCAGCGTTCGTGAGGCTCCTTCCAGCTCTTAAGTTGGATAGTCCCTCTGTATACGTAGTGGGTGCAAAAATATAGTCGTTCTTATATTGTTACCATGTTGGTAATGCCCTATTAGAAGGATAGACAATCCCTTTGCATGCCATTCAAGAAGCATGGCTTTAAAGATGGATGTTTCTGTTTTTGTTTTTGTCATTGACAAACATGCATGTTTCTTATTCTTACGATTTTCTTAATGGATGGATTGGTCAAATAAAAATGGAATCGCATACGTTAACGGATGTGATGTACGGTATTGCGGATAAAAAACCTTTGTAGTTGAGTAAAAGTAAGGATTCAAAATCAACAGGTGTAAGAATAAAGAAGGCCTCATCTAGTTTAGATTAGATTTCTATTACCTTTACATTTACATCTACCATAACTTATGGCATATGTCGAGTACTTCTATAGAATGTTGAACAGCTTTACTAAAAACATTGCGTTAGAAAAATCATGTCTTGTTTGTAAATGTTTCTATTTTGAAGAAAACTAAAAGACTGGAGAACCGGAAAATTGACAAACTGGAAGGCAGAGGATAAAATCGATAAAACTTCAAGAAGAATTGTTGATTCACCAAGTTCCTTGGATGTTTTAATTTCTCATGTATCATCCAGAGAACTAAGCCTAATTTGACATTAGTATCTATAGATCTACATGGTGGGTTTTCCTATACTTGAGTGAGTATGAGTCTTGTATCCTAATTGGAGTAACAGGAACATCACATAACGTAAGCAAAGGACTTGTATCAAAGGATCAGTTATAAGGATATGACCCGTCCAGACAAGCTTACCCACTCTCTATACAATAAAAAAGAAAAATAGTATATATTCTACTGTTGTGTAGATTTGATTAGCATTTTCATTTCATTCTTTACTACTTACGACCTAGAAAGTAATAATATCCATAGATCATGAGCCCTATCAAGACCGCAGTCCTTGGAACAGGCATGTCTGCCTTTATATTCCATTACCCTTTCTTGGAAGCATTGCCTGAAAAGTTCGAAATTTATGCCGCCTGGGAACGTCGTGCAACTGCTGAACATTCCAAAGCCCGTAGTGCATACCCCAACGTCAAGGTGTATACTCAACTCGACGAGCTTTTGGCCGACCCTAACGTAGAATTGGTGGTCGTATCCCTTCCTCCTGACGCTCACGTGGATGCAGTTACTGCCTCTCTGAATGCAGGAAAGCATGTACTTTGCGAGAAGCCATTTACACCTACTTACGAAGAAGCAAAGCGATTGTTCGACTTGGCCAAGTCCAAGAACCTCTTGTTGGCCATCTATCAAAACCGTCGTTGGGACGGTGACTTTTTGACTGCAAAAAGTGTTATCGACAGCGGTCGCTTAGGTGAAGTCGTTGAGCTTGAATCCCATATCGACCGTCATCGTCTGTTCCGTAAGGGTAACTGGAAAGATGTGCCTAGTCCAGGTTCTGGTTTAGTTTATGATTTGGGAGCTCATTTGATTGATCAAGCAGTTTATCTTTTTGGTGTCCCTGAATCTGTGACCGGAAAAGTGTTTTGCCAACGTCAAATTCCTCCTTTGGAAGTAGAAGACAATTTTACCATTGTTTTGCATTACCCTGCAAAGGAAGGTAAGCTTCCCGTTGAAGTAATCTTACGTTCCACCAGCATTTCTTGTGGTGTCTCCTTCCGTTACTGCATTAAGGGTACCCGAGGTACATTCTTGAAATTTGGCGCTGATCCCCAAGAAGGCCAACTTAACAAGGGAATGAAACCTTCCGAAGGAGGTTATGGTCAAGAATCTTCTGAAAATTATGCAAAGTTATGGACCCTTCCTTTAGATGCCGATGTTAAAGCACTTCCTGCACCAGCCTTGAGTACCGTGCCTACCATTTCTGGAAACTACCGTGCATTATATGAAGAAGTTCATGAGAGTATTTCAAACAAATCTTTTACTACTTCTGTTCTTCCTGAACAAGTCTTAACTGTCGAAAAGATTATTGAGGCTGCCTACAAGAGTTCAAAAACTTCAGCTTCTGTAAAGATTAATTAATTTACGCATGTTTACGCTTCATTAGGATTATTTTGTAGATTTCCTTGCAATCACTATCCGTCATTTTTCTAGATTTGACTTGTCTCGAAAAACTTTACACATACGGAATCCTCGCTCATTTCATCCCCTTATCGTTGGTAAGCCGGAACTAGAATTTCTTTAATAAATATTATCTTTTTTCTCTTTTTTCTTTTCATAAATGAAAATTAACCGTGACTCAAATTCAGTCGGTGTCACTTTTAAACCGGTGTTGAAATTGATATGAGATTGAAGGAAATTTTGCAATAAATCATTTAAACCAATGGATTTCGGATACATAAGGAAACTAATTATAACGACAAATGAATGAAGCAATCCAAATCGGGATTGCACTTGCATCCGCGATGAAATGTGATTTCCATCGAGGCTTATATTATACGAGTACGTTTGCGAATAGCTATTACAACATCAGGAATGGCTTGTCTAAAAGACGATCGTTTCGTTTAAAGAAAGAATCCATGGCTTTCTCAGGTCGTACTTCTATAAACAATTAAGTACTATGGGATTTAAGAACATGCCATTACTATTATTTCTATCAGAATAACCTCTTTATGAACGTTTTCTGAAAATTTAAAATTCGAAACCGAATACGTTCCAACAGTCCTCAAGTGTCAACAAAAAAAAGCACGGTATTTTTACCGAAAAGGCAAACTCGATCTACCATTCAGAACAATAAGGGAGTCTGTTTGGATCTTGGGAGTTCTCTAAATCTTCAGATGGACTGAAATTTGAATTCACATAATTTCTAATGGGAATGGCCACCAGGCCCATATGAATAATGAGCAATTGTTTAATCTGTATCATAATTGCCATCGAAAAAATGATTACCGTTGGATCATAATAATTGGAATTGAAAATTTATCCGCTTAGAATTCTTTTGAAATTCAATATATAAACTGTAAGTCTGCAACGCTAGTGAAAATTAAGAAGGTCTTTTAAAAATCTAAAAACTACCTACTTACTAAGATAAAAGTTATACTTTCATTTACTCCAGTCCTTCTTCGTGTTTATTATTCTTTAAAAAGAGCGACATCGGTTTCACAATATGATGTTTATCCCTTCAGTTTTGACTGCAGCCCTCGCTTTATTACCTAGCGTTGCTTATGCAGTGAACAAATCTGCAGCAGAATTATCTTCTTACAGTTCCAATAATTCTCATTATGATGGTAACTTGAACTTTTGCATTGGTGCAAAAAATCCTAATGGTGGTTGTAAGACAACCGATGACTATTTGGCCGATTTGAATGCATTGGCTAATTACTCTTCTACCGTGCGTACTTACGCTACGAGTGATTGCAACACTTTGCAAAACTTATTACCCGCTTTGTCTCAAGCTTCTCACAACTTTAGTGCATATGTCGGTATCTGGCCCACAGATGATGCACACTATGCTCAAGAGAAGAATGCTTTATCCCAATTTTTACCCAAGTACGGGGCTCGTAATGTCAAGGGTATTACCGTTGGATCGGAAGTCTTGTACAGAAACGATCTCAGCGCCGCTGTCCTTGGTGACCGTATCAAGGATGTCCGTGGTCTTGTGAAGAGTCTTGGATTTGATGTACCTGTCGGTACAGCTGACAGTTGGAATCTCTGGGCTGCTGGCTCTGGTGATGCAGCCATCCAAGCTAGTGATTTTATTATGGCTAACGATTTCCCTTACTGGCAAGGTCAAAATACAAGCAACATGACAAATACCTTTGTTTCTGATACTCTTACCGCTCTCGACCGTGTGCAACATGTCAAGGGCACAAACAATGTAACATTTTTGGTTGGTGAGACTGGCTGGCCTACTGGAGGACCTCATTATGGTGAAGCTCAAACATCTGTTGACATTGCCAAACAATTCTTTCATGATGCTATATGTCAAGTTTTGAAGAAAGGCATTGATATCTGTTACTTTGAAGCCTTTGATGAGCCTTACAAAGGTGCTGACAGCAATGTCGAACCCCATTTTGGTGCTTATTATAGCAACCGTGTCCCCAAATTTTCATTGAATTGCACTGAATCAGCTTAAAACATACTTTATTTATACTGAACACTACCAGTGTTTAGATATGACACTATTAGCATACATCTAGCATACATACATCTTAGCATAAACCCATCATGCATTTTACTTTACAATATAAACTTACATATAAATGAGGTGTTTCAAAGTATTTTAGTCTTTGTTAAAATGATACATGCGGTAAATGAACCACAGCAGTTTGTATAACATTGTTAGTTTTGCCTGTTGACAATCTTGACGCGTATTTATTAGTGTATAGTACAGTACCTCGTTATTAATGATAGCGAGTTCAGATACCTTGTGTAGACGTCAGCGACGGTTCGTATCAACAAGTAGCGCCTGCAACCTGCGAAGAGCCAAATTCAGAAAATGCCAATTCTCAGATTACTGCTGGTTGGGTGTCTAGTTTGTATGCAAAGCATTCTTGCTTTTGCATCAGACAACAAAAGTCTGTTAGTAAGTTCAGTCTGTGTGCATACTTGGAAGATTAGATTGTTAACAACATAACCGCCAGACGGAAGATATTATGGCATCTCAAATCTGCAATGGAATGTATGCCAAAAAAGGGAAATCTTCAGAAATTAAATGTATGTTTTAAGGTGCTATTTTGCCGGGTAGTCAACTACGAAAATGTTAAATGAAATCAAAAAGTCAGCAAGCAGTTTGCGATAACTTCGAAATTTACATCTTTTAACTTTTCGCATTTTGGTTTCCAAGACTTTTTTCTTCGTGAAAGGTCTTTTACTTCCGGCACAATTATGATGTCTCATTAGTCATATCAAAGCTTACTTTTTGACTAACGTCTTATCTAGTAAACGTCGACGAGCTTCAGTCTAGCTTCGACGGTGCCATTCGTTTGTTAATATTTAATTGGAAGGAAGTTGATGCAGTGGGTTTAATTGGTGACAATAAGGAACGCCATTACATCTGCGACTATCCTGAAATAGAAACCGATATGTGCTCAGAAGAACAATATGGGCTTTATTTGGTTGATGAAGCTAAACCCCATGAGTCAATTTTCTCTGATTTTATAAACGCCAAAGCGCTGGATTCGCCTTTTGTCTACCCGGTGCCTGAAACAGGCTTATATTGTGTCTTTACCGCACCATTGGAAGGTGATAAAGAAATGTACACTATTAGCGTCACTTGGGAAAATTATTTTGGTGAGCTTGATGCTACAGAGTATCCTCATTTGTTTTTAAACCCCATCTTGCTTATTATGAATTTGCTTGTAGCTATTTGGTGGTCATTTTCTGTATTTCGCTTCAGACACGACCTTTTGCAAGTCCAAAAATATATATCAGGAGTGGTTATACTTTCTTTAGTATGTGGTTTTGTGTCTTCTGGATACTTCTTCTATGCCAATGCAAATGGCTATACCAATACAAGCAAAGGAATTGCCTTCATTTTGTCTATTTGCCAGGCAGCTCGTCAGTCCTATTTTGGATTTCTCGTTCTAATTGTCTCCTTGGGTTATTCGATCGTTGTTCCGACCCTTGGCAGTCTTCTTCGAAAATGCCAAATTCTTGGAGGTCTTCAATTTATCGCTTTAAGCTTCTTCCTCACTTCTTTGTTTGTAAGCCCAAACAACCAAGAGTCTCTTGTCCTAATGATTGCTGCACCTATCTTTTTATGCACCATTTTCGCCATGTTTTTCTGGATTGTTTTGGCTTTGAATAATACAATTCAAGATCTTCGTTTGCTTAAGCAAACTGTTAAGGCTCAAATGTATACTCGTTTATGGGTAGTTATTTGCTTTGGTATAATTGCTTACGGAGCAATTGTTATTGCTAATGCCGTTTTAATTGGTATCAACGGTCAGATGAACTACTATTTGAAATACTGGAAATTACTTTGGTTCTTAGATTACGGTTATGCTGATATACTTTCTTTCTTTTTGATGGTAACTATCTTGTATATCTGGAGACCTACGGAAAATAATCGTCGTTTTGCTATGAGTGAACAAGTAGCCCAAGACGTCGATGAATTTGAAATGACATCCTCAGTCTCTCACGAAAGTTTGCCCATGTATCAAGAACAGTCTACTTCGGAAGCTCAGCATGGTCCAAGGACTGGGAATGCAGATGAGCATCAAGCTCTCTTTGCTGTGGACGATGAAAGTGATGAAGAAACTTCTTATCGTGTGAATGAAGACAAGCAAAAGCCTGTTTAGATATGTGGTCCATTTTTATACTTCGGACGTCTGCAAGCCTGTATTTAATTCGGATATTAGATTTCATTCTCTACTTATTATGAAAATCCTAGATGCCTTCATATTTTCTTTATTATAGTTACTACTTTTAAATAAAATCTCTTTCATTAATAGTCAAAAAGATCCTACTGGAACAATATTTATTATAAGGAATGAAGAAGACCAGAGATCGCTTAGGTTATATTATTCTTGTTCCAAAAGCTCTCCATCGCTTTGACAAATATGATTTTGGTTGCGAGTCTGCATTACTGACAGGAATGTATTCCATAACGAATATATCAAACCATGGTGTTTCGTCAATTTCTTTCGGAATTTGATCACTCGAGGTTCCCTTGGACAGAAGTTTGCTTACTCGTTCTTCCAAATTTCCCCAAATTAGAAAAAGTCTTTCTCGAATTCTAAGTAAAACCTGATTTTCGGTTTTCAAATTGCACGGATATATAGTAGAGGTATTAAAAAGAGTTTGAGCATCTTCGTTATAAAAAATCACCGGCAATGTTGTTTTAGAAGCGTCTCTAACAAGAAAGACAAACATCCATCTATATTCAGCAACATCAGAATTTGATATAGGAATAGAAAAATTTGTCAAATCCCTAGGCCAAAAATCCACTACTTGCACTCTGAGCTTGTGCTTTCGAGGTGTTGTAATGGAAGCAAGAGGAGAATGTAAAAGAGTAGATATCGTTGTCATTGGAATTTCTATTGTATCGTTATAAACGTGAGCAGTTATATCGGTGGCCTCAGGATAGTTGATTTCTCTCGTAATGAAAGGATTGACTTCATCATTTACAGAATTACCAGAGTCTTCGGACACTTCCTGATTCTTTACGTAACTTCTCTTTCTTTCCTTCAGACTATTCAGTTCGGGCACACTAGGATCAACTTTCTCAATACTGCTCTTATATTTTTGACCAGGGTCGCCATGCATTACACATTCTAATTGACCGATTCGATCAAGTTTAGCCCGGGCATTTTTTATAAAAATGTAATCCCCTTCTTGAACATAATTACGACAATAGAAGTCATGCTCATCCCAAAGAATACATCTTACAGTATAGCGTCCTTGAGGGCCTCTCCATCGCATATGAGGGGCTGTTTCGCGAGTTACTGGATAAAAAAACTCATTTTCTGTAAAATCTGTGACAAACAAGGTAAAATTTTTTTGTGTATACCATGTTTTGACGACCTGGCCATAGAAGGTAAATCGCTGAGAAGGGCGGATTTCGGAAAGAGTAACGATTTTCGTCTCCTGATTGGTATCCAATTCACGTCCATTACTGAAAGAATTTTGAATTGAAGGAGGAGGAATTTCATTCTCCGTATGCTGTGACTCAAAGTGCTTTTGCCAACAGATGCTAAGTAGTCTTGCGATCTGCACTTCTTCGGTGCTTACATGAAACAAACGGAACGTATTACCAGATGGATTTCCTAAATCCTTATTCCATAATTGAAATGTGAAGTCAGTCTTGGAGAGTCCCTGCTTGCTATCTCTATAAGGTCGGATTGTTATATGTTGCAGCAAAAGAATCTGACCTTCTTCAGTGATTTCTGGAAGATCATATTCGGTTTTACTAAACAAATGTATTCGTAACCCTTCGGCATCAGGATGGCAACTAGGATCCCAAAGCTCTACTGTCACTACCCAATCTAGTTACAAATTTGGATTAGCTATGAAACCGTAAGATAGGAGTAGAAGAAAACATGTTTTTTGCCCTAGAGCTTTATATCTTTTAGAGCTTGAGTCTGGATACTTTTGCTTTCTTTTTGAGTAAATGTCATTCCTTCATATCGCACTTACCGCACGTCCCCCTAAGACTTTGTTTTTTGGGAGTAAATGTTTTAACAATGCCAAATAAATTTGTCACAAATCTTTGGTGTTTATTCTCCATACATTTCTTGACAGGACGGTAATGGAAATTCTACTATCAATTAGTAACTCTTCAAAGTTTATATGACATTTCAATGAAATGAACTTACACGAATTACAATCTCATTTTGGTTTAAATACAGGTCTTCAATATCATGTTGTATAGAGAGTTTCACCATCAACTTTGTCAAATAAGAGTTCCGTATGGTACTTGGCTAGTTTGACAATACAAGACAAGACAAGACAAGGTAGGTGTGTCTTTATTAAAAATATCAATAGATCCTCCAAATCCATTAATTACGCAAAGCAGACGCTTTCAGTCATAAATAAAAAGAAATGATACTTAAAATAGATTCGAAAGACGTGAAATTAATGAACGCAAGAAGTTTTTCATTAGTTGAATGCTTCGCTTGACTCAGAAAGGTTTAAAACATAATAGAGGAAGACAGGTTCAAAAAAGACTTAATAACATGGAATTTATTGCTTCTGAGCAGATCGTTGCCAAAAACATCTGCCAAAGGTTTTATGGTCCTGTAGGATACAACTAGACTGCGCATAACATCTTTATTTTAGAATTTCTTTTGAAAAGTGTATAGAGGTTTTTTTTTTTTTTTTTCCTCCAACACGAGAAGCAATTGGATTTGTCTAATTGTACGAAGACAGTAGCTCACAATCAAACGAATCGTTGGACGTTGTGATTTCAAAGCAAGTTAAATTCATACACTCTTCTCATAAGAAATGTTTGGTTCAACCTGGAAGGACATTAAGATGTACAGCTTCGCAGAGATTACCTTCCAGGAAACAATCCCAGAATTTAATAACAACGTTATCTGAAGGACAAAATTTTCTGTAACTATTTGTTTGGTAAATAATTTCTGAAACAATTTCACCTTTACAATGAAATAATAATGTGGTCTTTAAACAATTACCATGCTGAATGAACTGGAATAATACATTTTTCATACGCTCCAGAATCTCATGTGCGAAAAACCAATATCAAAGTCCTTAATGTATCTATTGAACAAAACTATACTTCGGGTGTAAAATTAGCGTAAAAAAAAACCCTGCAGTTCTCTTTTTTATTGTGAACGAGATGTGCACAATAATATAAACACGTCTTGAGAATACTAAAAGATGAAACTTATGAAATATAAAAAAAGAAAAAGAAACAACTAAGAGAAAATAAATAAATAAGATTGCTTACCACATATCTCAAGCACCAATTATAAATTGATATAAATATCCTCCAATTACCTGTGCATAACTTCGAAGTCCAAAAATCGTCAAAACCAAGAGCGCAGGAAGCCAAAAAGAGAAAAGCATCAAATCCATTCCTGCTTTCTTTAGCGTTTTTGCTTGCTCTTGGATGGCTTTTGTTTCTTCCGGTGTCAAGGCACTTGTTTTCCCTCGACCAACCAGGCGTGATTGCCATTTTAATGACCACCACGCGCTTTTGTTATGATCACTATTTTGAGAAGGATCACCAGATACAGTCTGAGGTACATAACCTTCGTGGGCAACTTCAGAATAAGGAGGAGGAACATCATCAGGAATAGCCGATATGCTTCTCAAGGTGGAAACCATAGCTTTTTGCATAAGTAACGGTACTTCACTCATATAATTCTGGGGCAATTCCTGTAAAGAAGGAAATAGCGTTGATGACCGTGACCATATTTTTTCTTTAATTTCCTCTATGGTACTTGACTGTTTTAAAGTTAAAGCAGACTCAACACCAGATTTTTCATCGAGTAAAGCAAAATCAGTTTCTTTCTTTTCCGCAACTAAACTTCTGAACTTTGCACTGGCTAAATCATTCGCACATTTATCGTTAGCCCCAGTTAAGTCAGGGGATGCGCCTTTTGAAAGTAAGCGTAAATAGATGTCAGGATATTCGTAGAGTGCAGCATAATGCAAAGGCGTGTAGCCCAGAGAGTCCCTTTTATTAATGTCGGCTCCATTGTTAATCAAGAACGTTGTAGCAGAACCGAGGCCCGCAGCGACGGAATAATGCAGGAGTGTACGACCGAATTCATTTACGACATCAAAATCTGTTGGGAACGTTGTTTTTGTCTCATCTACTATAGATAAAGCCGCCAATATAGTATTTTCAAGACTGTTTGGGAATGGAACATTATGCTCCTTTGCGACCTGAGTGACCATACTCCTTAAAGACTCAATTTTTTCATTCATACATTCATGGTGAGCTTGATGGTCTTGATTAGAAGTTGGTTTGATAGAGTTCGTAATATACTGAGCGAAATCATCCCTCCATGAGCTTAGTAGCTTTTTAGACAACGTTAAAGGGTTTTGAACCGTTCCGGTAAGTTTCAAACCAAGAACTTGTACCGTTAGTTTGAAGAGTTCGTTATCAAGATTATCCTCATAGGTAAAAGTGGCATTTGAACCACTTGATTCCATTGAATAATTTAGAAACTTCACGGGAACTGTTTCCGCTACTGCTGCAGGAGGACATGTTGCAATTATCGTTGAATCGCTCCAAGAAAAGGTCACAGCAGCTGGAGTTTCCCCAAACAAACAGACGAGGCCGTTAAAAAAGTTAGCACCTAAAATTGTTACTTCATAACCACCCATAATCGATCCTTTGTTAGGTATGATACGAGAAATAAGAGGCTCCCTAGGCTGGAGAGACGTTGGCGTGGCAGAAGCGGCACTACTCATGCTCTGTTTATTAAAATGAGTTACCTCAGGAACGGATTGATAGCGCTCAATATTTGGCGTAAAAGGACCTAAACTAGGGTCACCGCTTTCTGAAAAGGCATTTGGAAATTGACTGTACGAAGAAAACTCAGGGGGAATGGATCTTGCTTCCATTTCCATAGATTCTTTATTGATCGTATTAAGTGGACCATGCAAAACATGATCATCATTAGTAACGGGAGCTGTCGAATAATCACTGGGCATATGAACTGTGGGTTTATTCGAAATTACGCTCAAATCATTCTCCCCAGAGACATCAGAAGCTTCAGGAATTATAGGAGGTCCACCCAATTGCTGAGGCTGACAATGAGAGTTAATTTCAGACAACGTCCTTCTTCGCTTTTCGATAGGTCCTTTAACAGTATCAACCATAGCTGGCGAATATATTTTCTGGTTAGGTTGATTATCGGAAGAACTCAATTTCTTCCCTTGTCTTGTGGCTTTAGGTGTATTTCGGCTTTTATGATCATCAAGTACAGTTATGGGCTCTGGAAAAGGAAGACTGGCTACCAGGCTTGATGAAGAATAGAGGTCCCATGTTAAGCGGAAATAGGGGCAAGATTGATGTGACGAGTAGCATGTAATTCTGGCATTGATATGCGCAACTTTTCCATGTTGAGTTGACTCAAGCGGCACGAATTCAGGACCAGTGAAAACCATAATCATTTTTTCTTCGTCAATGTCTTCTAATTTCGGGAATTGGTTAAGAAGTTTTATTTGGAAATTATGCTTTTGCTCTGGTGTAGCATCCGCCATGGTACGCTCGTATGCTTTAAGTTTTGAGTAATTTGGCATACAGGCGTCTTTCGTTGCTTGAGAACGAGCATTGCGCTTTCTTTCACGAAGCAAGCAGCGAATACAACACGTGCGGATAACATTATTAGCATTATCACCAGCCATCACTGTCGGAACTAATTGTAAATAATCTCGAGGATCCGGACAGTTCACCATTTTTTTCATAGACTTTTTCTTCTCTTCGCGATGAGCCCAGTTAGGTAAACGGATATATTTAAAAGGAACGGCACCGCCATCAGCCTTTCGAATTTGAACCTGAAATAGCATATTAGTTTCTACTCTAGACCTCCATTTCTGCTCGTTGATGGCGGGGATGTGATTAACAGACAAAACATAATCCTGAAGTTCCGGGAACGAAGCTGATAGTTCGGGAAAAGATTCACTTTGAGGATACAAAGAAGGTACCTTAGCCGGCAAATCAGTGTTTGGAAAATTTTGGTTATTCAAATAGGAAGGGTTTATTGCCGAAGTAGAAAAATCAGTAGCTGGTAAATTAAGGAACTGCTTAACAGCATCTCCGTTTGCATATATATCATCAGCTGAACCATTAAGGTGATCATTACCAATGTGGAAGTTTGTCGGTGGAGAAAAGATAGGAGGATTGGAAATGTGTGAATCGTTCATAAGAAAAGGATAGGCATTGTCATAGTGAGGTGGCATGTAGTCTGTCGAACGATCTTGAGATTCTTCACTTTCATCCTGAGAATTAGACAGGTTTGGAGACGACTCGAGCGAAAGTGAAGGTGGAACCTTTAAAAATTGCGTTGAAGCTTCTTTTGGTAATTCGTCAAACTTAAAAAATTCTCGCATGGCCGCGTCTCCACTTTCATTCTCATATTCAGGAGTTGAAAAGGTGAACTCGTCAAACGAGGACCTCGATCCATCAGAGCTCATCTTCGTGTTTTTCTCTGGCTCCCAAGTTACCTCCTTGTTTTCACCAGGCACTTGTTTCTTCATGAATAATTCTTCAAGTTGAAGGTCGACGTCCATCTTTAAGCCTGAAGAACCCTATAAGGAAAATATTTACCTTAATGGTATTTTTTCAAACAAAATTAAAGGAATCTATTATCAATTCGACCTATTTCGTATTATACCGGTTTAGTAAACTTGTTGGTTAACGAGTGGTTGGGATGTCATGGAGGAGTCCAACAGTACGCGCGATAATTGCGAATCCTCATGCTTCTCTATGGAAGTTTTTCTTTACAAGCGGCCTATTATGGTTTATTTTTTGTAATTTTTTATCTTCTTTTATAGTTGTTTTGTAAGGATTGACAGTTCGTTTGTGCATCGTCTGTTGAAGTTACGACATGAAAAACGATGTTCGATTTATTTACATAAATTCTCAATTGTATCATAATATCATTAGTAAGTAGATATTCTTTTCTGATTTAAAGAAAAGAAGGGAAAATCATAGAAGCATAGCTGTATCGTTACGGGTGTAAGATTCGTGAAGCATCGTGGGAGTTGCTGTTACGTATGACAACGTCTCCTGTGAAGACTAGTTGAAAACATGGATGCGAGCCAAGGCATCCTTTACTCTTTCTCTCACATCAGGAGACGGATGATTTTGTAATAAAAACAAGCAATCCTCAAATCCTAATTCGCGTAAAATTTTGGCTCCTTGAATATCTTCTTCAGTAGGAGTCGATCCTTGATTGGGCACTAGTAAACTTATGCAAAGCCATATTCCTGCTAATAGGATTCCTGAACTTGATTCCAGGGTGTCATCTTCTAATATATCATAAGCAGGACGCATCTCTACATCATACTCATCATCTTGCAATTCCATTTCGCTACCACCAGTCGAACTGGAATTATCTGACAGATGCTCAGCGCGGTAACATTCAGTTTCTTTAAGCATCGTATCTTTTATAAGTAAGAGAATGTTTTTCTCTTCTAAGATAGCATCTCGAAACTCATCATCACTCGATGCAATATGCACCAAAGTATATATACAAGGTTCTATCAGAAGGGAGTTGTGTGTCAGAAGTTTCTCATATATGACATTCAATAAAACTGGTAACGATATTACTTCAAGAAATTCATATACGCCTTCACCCTTGGGACACGCAAAATTCCTGAAGACTTGTAGAATTTGTTCTTGGACACCTATATCTTCATCATTACAAAGCTCTAAAACTCGATTGCGCCCTAACTTTTGTATGATTTCTCTTTTCAGTATCTCATCATTCTCATAAACGCTATTTCTCAAAGCCCATACGGCTTTTCTTCTTAAAGACTTGTCTTTGGCTGCAGTATTTGCGACTAGAACGTTAATAAAATCAGGCGTTAAAAACTTGTGACGAAGCGGAGAGAATTTCAAAAGTAAGTTGCAGACGACAGCCATTGCTGACGACTGGACTCTAACATCCGGATCAATTAGAAGTTTCATTAAGGGTTCATTGAGATCCGCCTCTGCTAATCCTGTCCTTAAAATATACACGCTTCTCGATAAGCTCAATATACATTCACAAGCTGCTTTTCTAATATCTTTTGAATCATTAGACAAGGCATCAATAATAATTGATAAGTAGTTAGCATCAACAACCATCTTCCGATATTCGTCTTTGGAAGTTGTTAGGGCGGCAATGAATAAGAGAAGAGACTTGAAAGAAGTTAGAAATAATAGGAAAACTAATAACATACCTCCATTATAAGATCATTCTGTTCTTTAGTATTCGTTGGTAGTCTTAAGGCATCAGTCAAACAGCCGGCCTCCGTTATCGGATATTCTTCGTTACTATGTTTCACAACTTTATCAAGTAAATCCTTGGAAGATATAATAACATTCGCATTAGCAGCAACTTTTTGCATTGCTTCGTTTTCATTGACGAGCATAGCCAACAACCGAGGAGCTATCTGCTGGGTTTCTTGAGACTGAGAAAACAATCGAATTAAGATGGGGATAACTATAAACTTGATGTCTTCTTCAGAATCTTTTCCAAGGATACCGCTTTTATAGAGTGTTACAATGCAAGAAAGAGCCAACAGTCGGATCGAAGAATGATATTCTCGGGCTAAGCTGAATAGCTCGAAAATTTGTTCACTCATCTTGTCACCAAATAAGGAGAATCTCAAATTTTTTAAGCTTTCTAGTTCTTCATAATCTGTTTCAACTTCAAGCTCAATACTTTGTGGCAGCTTTGCGCGTAAAGAAAATACTTTAAAGTACGAATTTAGAATAGCGAGCGAATTGACAATTAAAGTGTCGCAGCTTTTGAAATATCTGTACCGAACTGACTCTTTTAGTTTCGACGTATAAGCAATTATAGAGAATATAGTATTACAGAAAGATGGTACCGAATGCACTTGGGGGTTTCTTGATGAGACCATATGATCCAGAACCGAAGCAGCTAAAGAAGAAATTTGAATATCGTCAAACAAAGGATACTTTTTTTGAGCTGGTAAACAATATAAATCAAACAGACGATTAAAGAGCCGCGAGAAATGAACTTGGGTCACAAATTCGGCAGCTTGATCAAAACTAAGCATGATCGTAAACACTTTCAATATTATAATTAGCACATTCTTTGGAACATCGTCTTCAACTGAGACTAATTCAATCACAGACAAAAGGTCCTCTGGTCGTAAAAAGTGAACAAACGCTTTTTTATCATTTGACATAAGAGAGTTCAGCACAATAAAAACCTCGTATTTTTCTTCCAAAGATGATTCCTTGGAAGAAAACAAATTTAATAGAACTTTGGGGGCTCCAGCTTCAATTGCTAATTCCTTTCTATCATTCCTTCCTATAACCCAATTCTTGAGTGGAATTATGTTTCTTAGTAGCTCTTTCTGGTCTGATATAACCAAAGAGAGCTTATCCTCACTAAAGGACTCAACGTTGTCTTCCATGATGGTGATTTCCTTTGAATTAAGTGCTGTACTGTCTATAGTTGACGCCAGTCAACAACCGCAAATAAAGATTTAGCCTTTACTTTTTTATTTAGTTTAAAATAGAATTATGTAGAGCCTTTCGTACTTGGAGTTCTTATTGTGAGTTAGAGGTTTTGAATTGGAGTATCATACCTACCAGGAATGATGAATTCGAGGCGAACGGATATTCTCAAAGTACATTACTCGTTTTAAGCAATTAAAATATACAAAATGACATTGCTACAATTGAATATTGAAAGACAGTAATACTATCATTCAAATAAAAGCCAGGTATCTTGATGTCAACGCAAGAACTATTCAGGAAACCAATACAATGGCCATCAGATTGAGACAATGATCTATATAACAATTTATTATTTCATATACCATTTAAATATTAATTGTATGAAAGATAGTTGCCAGGTTTCACAAGAAGTTAATTTTGGGGATATAGGGGAGTAGGTGCAATTCTCTTTTTCTGGGGTCGAGGATTTTCATTGTCCTTTACTTTAGTATCTTCGGGGATTTTTAGCACTTTGTTGGGTTTGGCAGGAGTAGAAAGTGATGCAGCCGGCGTCGCTTCCTTCGCTGGAACAGCAATCTGTTGCTCGTAAAGATTTCCTAACTCTTCATTTTTAAAATTTATACTAGAACAAAATCCATCTATAGAAGTCATCAAAAGAATGGTACCATCATCACTCCAGGCGAGATCAGTAAGCGTGGAGTAATGAAGGTTTGCAGCTCTATAGAATGGTTTGCAGTATTGTGTATCATAAATGTAAACAGCGTCTTGACAAGCAATCGCAAAAATCATCCGATAAGGTAATTCAATGCATGAAGATGGTGGACTATGCTTCGAGACTTGTCTTAGTTCATACAATTTGGGTGAAAAACGCACAGCAATAGCTGGCTTTGAGAAGCCAGTTAGAGAAGCTACAGGTTGTCTTAAAATGCTTGGCCTGGTAAATATATATACGGTATGTATCGATTCGGTGTTCGGCTGACCGTGTAATCGAAGCTTCCCAGCAGGTGTAATTAACAGAAAACCATCTGGAGAAAATGCGGGACGACGAAAAAATGAAACAAGGGTTTCATTGCAGTATAAAGAATAAGTAATTTTAAATGAATTTTCATTACCACCTTCAGGGACGACATCTAAATCCATATTTGTCTGAGAATAAGAATTCGGACTATTACCATCATTTTTAGAATTTCCGTCTCTATTCTTTTCCACATCTATATCCCTAGCTTGTTGTGTCGGAACAGAAGAGGACTTTGAATTCTGAGTATTCAAGTAGTCTATGCGATGGATTCGTGATTTCAGATTTAGAAGAGGAAGTGAGGAATCCCTCATTTGTTTTTCAAACTTATAGACGCATATTGACCGATCGCTGCTCTGAGTAACCACATACTCCTTCAGAGGGTCCCAAGTTACGCCCTGGACATAGTGAAGGTGATCGAAATTTTGAGATAACAACTGTCCTATATTAAATCATTTAGTCAATTTAAATTCAGATAATTATAAGTTACCCGTTTGTGTATTGTATATCCGTGTACTGTTGTCCATTGCACCAGCAACTATATAATTTCCGTCTGGAGACCAGCAAATATCATAGACTTCTGCACCCATAGAGCGACATACAGTTTTCACTTTCCAAAACTCTTTTGCTAGGGCAAGCTCCTCGGCATCATCTGCCAGCGTAGCTGCTGGAGTAGAGGATGGAACCCAAAGAAAGATAGTACCTTCGTCTCCAGCTGTAGCTAACATGTCTCCTAAAAGTATTAACAAATGTGAACCTGATTGTCTTTATAAAAAGATTACCTTGCGGACTAAACCGAGCAACATTTACGGCCTGCGCATGTCGACTTAGTGTAGATAGAAATTCAATTTTCGGGCTCATGTTTTCATCAGGACATGTGTATTTCCATATCTAGCTTGTCAATATATTTATTGTTCAAAATCGCATACTGCCATGAATGGCTTTCTTCCCGATAATCGTTCTTACCCTTATTTTACTGTCCCCTCCACATGTAGCAAATCTATTCTTTCCATTTTTTTGAAAATCGATAGAATAAATAGGAGTGTGATCATCGTTAGCATCGTAATGCCATCGTATCTGTAAAACTTCTGTTTTCATGTTATAGATCAAATATGGAAAACTTTTATCAATGTATTTCCTTCACTTATGCAAAACGCAGTAATGAGAGTCTTTATTTTTTTATCATATAGTTCTTTTCGTAATGTTGTCGAAAAAATCCTCAAAAATAGCAATCCTTAAAACAGACACCCTTCATGAAAGCAGGGTTCGAACAAGAGCCAAATATACGACGGAGTTCAGTAGTATAATGACTTACCCGCTTTTACTGTTAGAACGGAAAATAAAATAAAAAGAATACAATTATGTTTGGTTCCTAATCTGAATGTTGCTCGTTGTAGGTTTCAAGTTTAATATGAGTTTTCTGTCATTTGAGCAATAGTTTTATCACATACCTACTAACCTTGTGGTATAAGATATTTATAAATATCGACTTTGTTTTAAAAGCAAACTAATCTAAGTTCGTCTATCTCCTAATGGTGCTGTTTTTTAAATAGAAGCATGAACGACAATGTTAGAGAATTAGCCAAGTTCACAAGTTTTATTTATTTTAAGTATTTAAGTAAACAACTATATAATTATTTACTAAGAAAAGGCTTTGCCAAAAGTAGTTTCATTCTCATCATACTCTTGCTAAAAGTTCATGGATTCCCTACTCAGCATCACACTTCAACTTCTAACGGTTTAGGTATTTGGATTTAAGAATTTTTCTAAGAATTTTATTAAAGATTTAAAGGTAAATTAATTAAACCTTTGAACTTGGAACTGCCAAAATTACATTCAAAAAAGTACGATATAGATTAGACGCGTCCAAAATCTTTCATATCATATAAGTCGCGTCGAAATGTTAAACAACGAGGAAGGTCAAAAGTGTAATTGTCCAACTTGTGGTCAAGAAGTCGACTTATCAGATATAAATGCTCACTTAGATTCTCATTTTGAAATACCTTCGGTATCATACCCTCCGAAACAAGTTTCACCGTTTTTTAAAAAAGAAAAACCTAGTCCTTTCAAACGAAATGCTCCTTCCTCTCTTCCTTCTCAGACGCCTGTTGCTCCTCCAGCTGCCAAAAAATCAAAAGCTTCTAAAAGAGATATACGACCTCTCGCTGAACGCGCAAGGCCGACGACTTTGGACGATTATGTCGGTCAAGAGGAATTAGTAGGTTCTCGAGGAGTAATTCGAAATATGATAGAACACGACGAATGCCCTTCTATGATTCTATGGGGTAATAGCGGTACTGGAAAAACTACGCTAGCTAGAATTATTGCAGCTACCACGAAATCAAGATTTTTGGAGGTTTCAGCTACTTCCGTTTCAGTGCAAGAATGTCGAAAAATATTCGAGGAATCTCAAAATCATCTTCGGTTAACTGGAAGCAAGACGATAGTGTTTCTGGACGAAGTACATCGCTTCAATAGAGCCCAACAAGATATATTTTGTATGAAATTTGCTTTGACACGAAATCTATTTACTAACTTGTACATAATAGTGCCTTTAGTTGAGAAAGGTTCAATCACATTGTAAGTAATATTATGTTTAAACCAATTCTAACTGATATAGAATCGGCGCTACTACCGAGTACGTATATGAGATTCCAAAACGCTTTACTAATTTGTAGGAACCCTTCATTTCGTCTTAACTCTGCTCTCATTTCGCGCTGCCCGGTATTTGTCTTAAAAAAGCTGGATAAAAATCATGTTTTGAAGATCTTGGAACACGGTTGCCAGTTAGAAAGAGAAAGACTTGGTGAAATACCGAATATTGATCCTTCAATATTAGAATACGTTTCAGCTATCACTGATGGAGATGCTAGAATGGCTTTGAATTGTTTAGAAATGGCTATAGGATTATTGCGTCAAGGCCCGATTACTCTGGAAGAAATTAAGGAAAAGTTAGTGCGCTCCTCAGCTGTGTATGATCGCGTGGGTGATGTTCACTACGATACCATTTCTGCTTTTCATAAATCTGTTCGAGGTTGTGATGTTGATGCTTCTCTTTATTATCTAGGACGTATGTTGGAGTCTGGTGAAGATCCATTGTATGTTGCTCGTAGAATGGTGCGCATTGCTAGCGAGGATATTGGAATCGCTGAAAATTCAATGCTGCCATTGGCTTCAAGCACATTTACTTCTGTACAACAGGTTGGGATGCCAGAAGCAGATGTCATATTAGCCCATTGTGCTGTTGCTTTGGCAATGGCACCGAAATCCGTAGATGTTTACAAAGCTTACAATAACGTTAAGCGATTCCTATCAATAAATCCGAATGCAGGAAGGGCTGAAATTCCTTTGCATATACGAAATGCACCGACCAATTTAATGAAACACCTAGGTTATCATAAAGGCTACAAATATAATCCGGACTATAAAGATGGTTTAGTCAAGCAAGAGGTTAGTATTTTCTTCTTTTTTTTTCTTGATATGATACTAATGCTGGTAGTACTTACCTGAATCCATTCGTGATGTCAAATTTTTTAGACTTCCAACAGAGTTACTGGAAGATGAAGACTTAAAAAAATAATAAACTTTAGTAAAAATAGGTTTGAATGATTAATGAAATTCTTTATGATCCACCATTAGTCTATATCTTAAGTGGCACCATTTCTTATTTTTCATTCTTGAACTAAACTGGCTAGCTCATTTGCCCTAGCTATGGTAGATACACCTGTTAAGCAAGAAGAAGATGATATACATTTGGATAAAATAAAAAATGAGTCAGATATAAATACTTCATATCTGCAAAAACCAAAGAAACTGTCGAAAAAACGTAACCATGAAGTTGAACTTCAGTCGTGGAGTCTTCCGCCTGCTTTCAATACATTGTTTGACGTATTTAAGATTATCAATACGACCTATACTTTTCTATATTCAAAAAACTCTTTAACAATAACGTTTCCCTTGTTAAACTCCAGCATACGTCAATCTTTAAAAAGAGATCTAACACTTTTGGAACTTTCTCAGCTTAAAATAGTCGTTCCAGACCTAATTGAGTTAAATTACAAGTCCCTTGAGAGTTTGATTATGGAAACCAACAAGAATGTCTACGCCGACATACCAAGACAAACATATACTGATGGCCGACACTCTCAGGAGTCGAGTTATGTACTGACGATATTTTTGATACAAACTTCTGAATCTTCAGTGAAACGCCAAAAAAAGGATGGCCCTACTATGAAATCACGGATTCAAAAAGGGAAATTTGACATAAGTGCATTAAAAAAGGAAATTGACGGTCGCAATGCAATCTTCTCAAAAGGTTTACAAGAGTTTTTAAGGTTTTGTAGTTCGAAAAAAATAAATCCAGAAAAGCATTTGATCGAAGAAGCTGAAAAAAGGATACCTATTCCCCCCGATGCTGTAACACACTCTCCATCAAAAGCAGGTGAGGACCATGAACTGAAAGCTCCATCGTCAGTTGAAGATGTCTTAGTGAACTTGGCTGAGGAAAGTACTTATGAAGGTCAGATAGTTCGAGAAAGTCTATATCAATACCCTGCTGTAGAACCACGATTTGGAAGTTTGAAGCGTAATCTTTCACAAAGCTTGGTAAATGCCTTATATAGCTCTAAAAATATTGAGAGATTATATTCTCATCAGGTCGATGCAATAAACGCTCTTTGGGAGAATTTCCATGTCATTGTTTCGACTGGTACTTCTAGTGGAAAGTCTTTAATTTACCAGATACCTATTTTGGATGAATTGGAAAAAGATATCGAATCTACTTCCTTTTTTGTATTTCCTACGAAGGCTTTGGCGCAAGATCAGAAACGATCCTTAATGGATGTTTTAAGCTTTATGCCTTCATTAGCTCATATACGGATTGATACATTTGATGGTGATACACCAATTGAGGCAAGGAATGGAATTATTGAGAATTCAACTATCATTTTTACAAATCCGGATATGTTGCATCAAACGATATTACCAAACCATCGTCGATGGGATAGATTTTTCAAAAATTTGAAGCTTTTTGTACTAGATGAAGCGCATATTTATAACGGTATTTTTGGTGTTCATGTTGCTATGATTATGAGAAGGTTAAGAAGGATAGCAGAATACTATCATAACGATCGGTACAGATTTATTTCTTGTTCGGCTACAATTGAACAACCTGTGCGTCATATGAATATGATTTTTGGAGTTCAGAATGTGAAACTCATAGATTACACAGCGTCCCCCTCGGGTGCGAAACACTTTTTAATGTGGAATCCTCCTTTGGTAGATAAAAATAATGTTAATTCGGGAAGGAAACCGGCGATTATGGAGGCTGCTAATTTACTTATTTATCTTTGTGAGAGGAAAGTTCGTACTATAGTCTTCTGCCGCATTCGAAAAGCTTGCGAATCACTGATGAGATTGGTACGAGGACAACTAAAGGCATCTCGTAAAGAGTACTTATTAGAGAAAATCCAAAGTTATAGAGCAGGATATACAGTTCAAGAGAGGAGAAAAATAGAAAAAGAAATGTTTTGTGGTAACCTCTATGGAATCATTGCAACGAACGCCCTCGAATTAGGTATTGACATAGGCTCCCTAGACGCGGCCATCACTGTTGGTTTTCCAAGCTCATTATCTAATCTTCGACAACAATTTGGAAGGGCCGGAAGACGCAATAAATCTTCAATGGCGATATACGTAGTTGAAACGTTCCCCGTAGACCAATATTACTTGCAACACCCTACCTTAATTCACACACATCCTAATGCACAGCTAACATTAGATCTCGATAATGAAGTCTTAATGGGAAATCATCTGCAATGTGCCGCCTTTGAGCTGCCAATAAACACAATGAGCGACAGTCGATTTTTTGACGGTGAATTATTAGACATATGCAAAAATCACTTGGCGGAAAAAGAAAACAATTTGTTTTTACCTCACCCAAAATTCCTGCCTTTTCCTGCAGCCCAAGTAAAAATTCGCAACATAAATGAAGACATGTATACTTTAGTTGATGTAACCGACGACAAAAACATTGTTTTAGAGCAATTGGAACCATTTCGTGTTATGCTTGGTGCTTATGAAGGTGCTGTTTATGTATATCAAGGAAAGACATTCATAGTGAAAACGTTGAATATATCGAGAAGGTTAATTACCTGTCACAGGGTAGACGTAGAATGGTCTACTCTTCAAAGAGATTTTACTGACGTTGATCCTCAACGAAACCTTGGAAGGAAAACCCTGCAATCAAGTAGTATCAATGTCTTTCAGGGAATTGTCTCAGTGACATTACATGTGTTTGGCTATTTCAAAGTTAACAAACAGAGAGATATACTGGACGTTGTTGATATCGTGGATAACCCTGTTGAAATGATTAGCCGTGGATTTTGGATTGATGTTCCATGGCACATTGTAGAGATGTTATCATGGAAAAAAATCAATGGTGCAGCAAGTATACATGCTGCTCAGCACGCACTTATGTCTTTAATGCCAATTTTTTCTGGAAACGGCGGAAACGATATAAAAACGGAATGCAAATCAGGTGAAAAGGAATTTAAGCAAGAAGCTAGTGAAAGAAGAAGACCATCACGACTAATATTTTACGATAACTGTGGTAAATGCGGTGGAGCAGACTTGTGTAAAAAAGCTTATACGTACATTGATGAATTGATGATCATGGCAATAGATCGTCTGCAAAACTGTGGATGTAAAATACGCGAAGGTTGTCCTCAATGTATTACAAGCATCCAATTTGAAGGAGGAATTTGCTCTGGAGAAGTATTAGACAAATGTGAGTTTTAATTTGATTGAAGTATGTATCTATTTATACTAATTCTGTTCTAGGGGGAGCACTTATACTTTTGAAAATGCTAATCGGTCAGAATGTTAATCTTGATCTTTACCCAGATGGACCAGAGGTAGACGAATATCACGCATTAAGAACACTTATACCAACATAATTCCTATGTGTATTAATTCATTGATTCCTACTAATTGCTGAAAGTGTGTGCTTTAGGAAGCTCAGAAGTATGCTCCACAACCCTACCCTAACGTCAAGGATGGCATCTACTCCGTCAGCATACGTTCCTTTTTTACCATTTACGAAGTCAGATATTCCGTTAAAAAAGGTCAGTTATTTGATCTTGCAAAAATAAATAAAACTTTCTTTTTACTTAAAAAACAGGAAAGAAGAGACATGAGTTTTGCTAATTTATTACGAAATTCGAGGGCCGCGTCTTTGACAAAATGTTTTCAAGAGTCTAATTCATCCACGGCAAACAGCCTGTTTCCTTTACAACAATCATTAACTACAAAACAAGCAGATGGAGCTCGTGGGGATTGGGGCTGTAAACGAAATTTACCTCGGGTGAAAACAAGATATATTTCCGTAAATGAGCTGGATAGTGTTTACAACCAAATGGATTTTAAGTCAAGTGCACGGTTCGTTCGCCTTTTACGAAATTGGATTGATGCTGGATTTGTACGGGATCCGGCAGAGCAAGCAATAGCTGATGAGTTGGCTAAGAATTCCAAAACAACTGAACCAAAGGATCGCAATCGTTTCGGTTCTCGTGCTAAAAAGTCAATTGATTTTACTCCTATAGAAAATCCGAATTTCAGAAAGTTTAATGTAGCCGGTGGCATGCAGTATAGCAACGTACCTCTTATAACTTCACATATTACCCCCAAATATGAGTCTGATAGTGGATACCACCATCGCAGACTGACTGCACATATCCTGAATTCAGACGCTTCTACTGCTCATTATGGCTTAGGTGGTTTGGTTCTTAGATTACCCAAAACTCGTACCGTGTCTCGAAATAGGACTTTCCCACTTTTTTCCAGGGAATACCGAATTTCGTATACTATGTACAAAAATGGACAACTTCGTGTTGCGCCTTATTCAGGACCTTATCTTGGAGGCCAAGGAGTTTTTGCTTTAGAACCTGATGAGTTGAACTCCTTTTTCTATAAGGACTTGAAAGCGGTAGCTGAAGAGCCTGTTATGACAGGTAGCACTGACTATACAAGAAAAAATTTGGCAGTCAATCTGGACGTTGAAGACGCATCTGATTCATCACCTAAAACCTCGTCGTAATGTTTCCTTTTATTCTTTCAGAACTTGTAAATTACTACCCCCTCTTTAATTTCCCCTTTTTCTACGCTGATTTACTTGTTTGGAATTTTTGCTAGCACAAAATGTCATATCTTCCTCTCTATTTTCCAGCTTTATTTCAATGTTTTTGACCGGTTACGATGATGTTCCAATTCTTTCCGGAATCTTCATATGTTATTTATTACTTACAAATGGTTTTCTGCTTACGTTATCAATATTTTTGATTAGCCTTTTACTACTATCCTTCGTTTTTACTGCAACTAATTTTCCTGAGTTTACTCATTATTTCATTCATGAGCCAACTCAAAATAATCTTAATACGTATAAGTGCAGAATCCAATAGGATTGACTATAAATACTAATTTCAAAGTTATTGTATATTAATAAAAAATGCGATAGAAGAAAGCAAGTTTTAAATGAGTGAAAGAAAAGAGGTCTATAACTTCATTATGTTTATGTGCATTAAAACATACAACTTGATAAATTTTTTAAACTTAATACATCACTAATGTCTCAACATAAATTTCAAATACCACTCGTTATAATACAAGTAAATCAATGTGTAGTCAGGTATCATATGTATCATATGTTTGGTAAAGACTGTCGAAAGTCAATTATCGAAGAATAAAAAATGCATAAAATGAACGTAAATCATCCAAAAATAAACGCTTTGAAGTTGATGAAGGATGGCTTCTTTCTAATTCCAGCCTAACCAGGATCGTCGCATTGTTCGCCAAACTGTTATTTTACCACTCTTCAGATCACCAAGTTTATAACTAACTAATGAAACCTTCTTCGATTCGCGTCCCTGTTCTAAAGAGCGTATCTTCATCTTTGAAACTTCCCACTCAGCGACGATGCCAACATGGATTGGCCTTCCTACTTCAAAAGCGTATTTGTGACGAAGTGTTCCTTTCTGACCGCTCAATTTAACGTTCTCGAAGGTTACGATATCACCAGGTTTGATCTCACCATTTTGTTGAATTGTAACATTTGACTCATTAGCATACACGATAGCACCGAAAGTACGCTTATTAATGGGCTCGATATTATGAGTAAGATTATCAAGTACAGAACTCACAAAAGAGAATGCACTACCATCTCCAACAGTAAGCCCTTGAGAAGCTTTTGCTTTCCTCAGTATAGTGTTACCATAGCATTCAAATTCTTGGGCAAGACGCTCTTTAGATGGTTGTGCTGGCGGAGCCAATTGTAGTTGTGAAAGTTGAGTTACATAGTGCGTAGCAGGATTAAAAGTGGAGGTCAAAACCGTCTGACTATAGTCATAAAACAAGATGTGTATAGACTTGAAATGTTTGTTCGGACCCGTCGTACCTTCTCTAATCATATATAAAACAGAGTCTCCCAAATCTACTACGGATTTCGGCACTGTGCTAGAGTCAAGCCACCATTTCTGTTCAGCACAAGTATCTACAATCTTAGCAACATAAGCATCACTGAATGGACCATTTGTAGCAACAATAGAAGGTCGTTTAACAGATGCGGTAGATCTTATTGATTTTTGTGATGATCTCTGAATGAGAGGAGGAGGATTGACATCAGGGGCTTGGCGTGTAGACGTAGATGAAATCGAATTTCTTGAAATGGAATCGTTATTTTGTGGTATAGCAGTAGGACTTATTTCCTGATTGTTGGGTTCCGAGATTTGCGAAATACTCGTACTTGATACGCTCTTAACATCTTGTGAAGAAAAAGGAGATACTGGTGCAGGTGGCACATCTCCCGTAGGTGGAGGCACCGGGGGTAGAACCGTAGATGGAGCAGGAGGAACCTGATGACCACCGGGCGGAGGAACTGGAGGAGACGAAGCTGGGGCTGGTAGTACTGAACCTTTCAACGCCTCGGTTTTGTTCACAGAAACAGGGGGTGGAGGTGGTATGGAAGGAGGTGCTACTGGACGAGGACCCGATGCTTTTCTCCCTGTAGAAGAGGGACGAACAAGCTTTGTAGGCAAACGCATACTGTTTCCTAACTGTGTTATATCCTGGGTCAGCGAATTCTGATTGGTCTCTGGTATGGACGCAGAAGGAGAGTTGGACGATTCATGACGGGATCCTTCAGACTTAACATTGGGGACAGGAGGAGGCGAAACTGAAGGGATTTTCGGCTCGGAATTCACAGGAAACACTGGAATCGGAGGTGGAGATGTCGTAGGTACACTTGGAGTTGGAGCAACGATGCTTGACTTACGCTCGGTATGGATAGAATTTGCAAAACCATCGTCATCCTCCACAGGATCCGCAGGAACAGGAACTGCAGGAAGAGGATGCTCTGTAAGAGAATCTGGGGAATCCGGTTCTTCAGGGCTATCAGCTTCGTCTGGTTCATCAGAAAGAACAGGTCGGCCACCCGAAGTAGAAATCGAAACAGGGTTTCGCAAAGAAGAAGCGGTAGATGGCTTGGACTGGTGACCTGGAACAAATTTCGTGTTCAGCTGTCTCTTTGGCTGAATGAATTCGCTATCACCAAACTCACCAGAAGGAGTTTTGGGTAAAGGTGGGGGGCTAAAGATACGAGGAACTGCAGGCAAATCATCTAAGTCGTCGTTAAAATTGGCAAGAGTCTGCATCTTGTTAAACTTTATAGACGGAAACGTTGAAAGAGAAGGGCGGTGAGTGGAACGTTGAGATGGAGCTCTTTCCATATCCGAGACCTGGGATTCAGAGACTTCCGTGATACGACTTGGCAATTTCCTTTCTGCAAAATCATTGTCGTTGGAAGAATAGTTCCAATCAGGTGATTGTTCACGACTGTTCAATGATCGAGGAGGTGAAATTGGCGAATTTGCGGCAGACTCGACGTCTGCAGCGGTTCCGCCCACTGTATCCTTAGGAGGATCAATGGAATCAATTACTTTACGAACGGCATGCGCGGGATCAACCGAAGAAGTAGAAGAATTGTTGGCATGAGGTGGCTTAAGACGTGCAATAACAGGAGTCTGTGAAAGGGGCAACACCTCTTCTGTCTGAGGATTCTTTTGGTGGTTGAAATCAGTGATAATGGAAGGAGGAGATGTTTGTTCTTTTTTCTCTTGTCTCTCTACATTCTCGGGATCTGAAATATGTTCCACCGAGGCAGGAAGTGCAGTACTCTGAGAACTGTTTGAAATGCTGTCATTCATCTTTGGCTCAGAATATTCTTCCTTGTAGGTAGCAGGTTCTGGAGAACCTTGGCCAGGTATTGTAGAGTTTTCTGAAGGAACAGAAGACTCTTGAAGTTTGTTGAAACTTGAGTCTGGATATGTATTATTACTAAAAAGTTGGTGCTCATGTCCATGTTCTTGGTTTTCTAAAGGTACAGCAGACTCAGACTCTTGTTTGGCCAAACTAGAATCGGGCTTTGTATTATTGTCGATAGGTTGACGTTCCTGCTCAAATTCTGGTCCCGAGCTCTTTTTCAAAGACTTCAACTCGGGAGGGGGTGCCATTCCTGGTAAACCAAAAGCTTGCATACCAAGACCGCCGCTCATTTTCGCCATACGTTCGCGTAGAGCGATACGACGTGATAGCTCAGGATCTGTATCTTCAATCTTTTCTTCTTCTGAGTTTTTTATATCTCTTAAATTCTCAGATGCTTCGGCGAAAGAAGACTCAGAATCAGCATCCGCATAGTCTTGGGAATCTTCTTCCCTGTATTTAGTGAATTCATTGTCAGGATGTGTTGGTGGAGTTTCCAAGGATTCGTCTAAAGAATGTGGTTTTGATATAGAAAGCTTGGATTGGATCTCCCGAGCTACAGCACTAGCCGGATCAGAAGAAAGTTTGCGAGTCTCAGCAACAGGTTCCTCGACGGGCTCAGTGTTTTTGTTTGCGTTGTCAAAGAATGATGATTCTGCTGAAGGAAACGCGTCGGGTGTAGCATCAGGGACATCCGTTCCTATTGAAGAGGGGTCAGCAGAGCTGCGGATCATAGGAGGCTGTTCGTCGGAAGAAAGGTGAGGATGTGAGTCAGAAGGAGGGAACGAATTGGACATTGAGAATATAGAGTCTAAAACGGGAGCTTGTATTATATATTAAGCCTTCTATATGGTTCGCTGAGCTCAACAGCAATTAAACGGAATCTGTATCCACACCAGTCGAAGGAAACCAGTGTTTCTTAGTCGTCTGAAGGAATAGATGACGCTTCTGAATTAGATATAACAGATACAATAAAGAATCGAGCAACTCTGAATAGTGTTGATAGTGTTTAGATCCGTAAACGACCGTGATAAATAAAAAAATTAAACAAAGAAAAACCACTCTTAAACAGGAATGGGTAAATTAAAAGAATATTAAAATACCGTGAAGATGAAGAGAGACAGTAATTCTCTGTTTACAGTGCGGTGTTGTTGGAAATGGTGGTAGTAGGCAGGTGTGGAATCAGTGGTTGTTGAGGGTCACCACCTATTAACGGTGTAACTCATTGACCCTTAAAAGAAGTGGCAGGATGTAGTACGGGAACCAAACAGGAATGAGGTCACAAGAGTAATCTTCTTGAGAGGTAAAAGGAAGGCCATGAAGTGAGCTAGCTGCTGTCAATAATGACCAAGAAATAGGTGTTCTTTATGTTGTTTACGACCAAGGAAAGATGAAAAGATATTGCAGCAAGTGCTAATGGTTCATTTTGGTTGTAAGGATAATGGAAGAATTATATCAGAGCGTTTTGTCAATAAAACAGTTCATATATTAGGTTGTTTATATGAATCGATCTAATTAAGGCAGGCTAGAGGAATTGAAAAATCGTTTGTGAAACGACTACCATTTGTAAGGCATGTAAGTCTGAAAGTAGCTTACCAGACTAGAGAAATTGATATTATATTATAAAGACAAGGTTCCCTTATATAGACGTATCGACCATAGAAGAACAAGTTTTGTAAATCCGTGAGAAAGCTTTATGCCTAGCTGTGAAATGAATTTGCTATTTCGGTAACGTCTTTTTCCAAAAGCTTTGTTTCTTCAGTTATAACAAACGCTCCTAGTCCCGGTAAGATTGTTCACATGTTATTTAAGACTTACATGGATTAGTTAGTTTAATAAAAAAAATAAGAAAATAAAATAATCATTTGAAGCAGCTAGTGAAATCTCTAAACCTGGACGCTCAGTTTCCCATAACATAAGTCTTAGTTTGACAAAACAATATATATTTCAAAATCACCGCATTGTTTATTCCAAAGGGAGGATTTATACTGAAACCAACAGAATAAGGTTATTTTTAAAGAAAACTATTGTTCAGTATTTAATAACTCAAGGTATTTTCTTATTCCAGTATAACTAGCTTTTTTTGTTTATTTATTAATGCACTGGGGTGAACTTGAGAAGACCATCATTAGTAAACAAAATGTATAAAATTCTATCCGAAATGGGTTGATTGCTGCGAAAAAGATAGAAATAAATTTATATAATTTAAATTCTATTGTAGCAAACTAGTTACTTACAAACAGTGGAAATAATTTCCGTTGTCTTTAACAGAGAAAGTAAACCAGATTCGAACTATGCCTCGTTAAATATCACTAACATATATTATGAATATACAAATACTTCTTTATTACATTTTACGATTTTCAACACGAGAGAATTCCCATTGATTTTGTAAGTAATTTGAAATCTCCTCTATGCCATAAAAGTGTGGTCTTGATTCATGTCTGCCCAGAAATCAATTCTAAAAAAGAAGGAGAGTGTTGAAGTACAGAAGAACAATCGGTTAAACAAATGGTCAAAAGACCTCATACAAGAAGCAAAGAATCGATTGGAATATGACAATTTTGTGTTGGAATGGATTGAAAAACTCGTTGATCCTGTCGATGAACGTACGTTGGATGAAGCACGCGAATTTTTGAGAAAGTCTGATTACGATCAGATTGTAAAAGAACGAAAACTAGCACATGTATGTGGCTATCCCGTTTGTCAGAAAGCGCCGCGACAACAAACGCGTTATCGTCTCGAAAACCAAGGAATGGTTCGTTATGCTGGGCTGAATTATTACTGCTCTAAAAAATGCTTTTTGGATAGCTGTAACTTTATGGTGAACTTGAGTGACGAACCACTCTGGATACGTGAACGAGCCAGAAAAGTTCTGCAGCATCGTTTCGATCCGAATAAGGAAAACAGCTTTCAGTCAAAACTAGAATCAGAAGACGTTGAACATGTGCGCATGCTTCTTCAAGGACTTCCTGTCGGGTCCAAAGAAGTTATTGGTGATATTGTCGAACATCCTCCAAGCTCGGCAGTGAACAATCAGAAACCAGATTAATTTTGGTTTGAAATGAAGACTAGAAAAAGAAAATAACAAAGAAAATGGGTTTATGCGAAAACGGGGGTTTCTGTATATAGCATTTCATGGATCACTCACTACTCCTACACTTGGATCCTCTGTCTTTACTGCCCAAGTACCACGCTGTATGGTGTGAGAATAGGAAACCGGCAATTCGCTTGCAGAATCCAAAGAATCTTTTTGTTTTTTACTTTTATTGATATAAAAGATTGATTTTAGGAATTTCACTACGCTTTTTACTTCTCTAGATCCCCTCATTGCATAAATACACAGTCCATGGCAGAAATCTTGCATTTGCTGGAAACAAAGGTCTCTGAATTGCAAAGGGCTGAGACTTCCCAAGAGCTAAAACTTTATCTTCGTGATTTTCGGCGATTGTGGGAGTTGGCCCGTGTGGAACTTGAATATTCTTCTGTGGACTTGGATTCAACTTTGCGCTATGAAAAATCAGTTCAGGAGTATTTGCGATTAAAAAGGCGTTTTAGAGACAAGGTGGCAGCTGGAATTCCCTGGGTATCTATTGTGTCGGAGTTGAACGCTCTTTCCAATGTGTCTAAGGAATCGCAAAAACTACCATCTGAAAAGACTGAAGTAGAGCAAAAAGATAATGAGCTTACGACGACCGATGATATGCATTTAACAAGTGCAAGCCAGGTGACTACTGCGATGAGAGATCTTCATGTACAAATGGTTCAAGCGGTGGACATGAGCGCAGCGAATTCAAATGAACTAGCTTCAAGCACTAGTTTACTGGAGAGCCTACAAGAAAAATATTTTGGCGTTGAAGATGTTTTATATGCCAGCAAAAAGATTATGAGATCGCTTAAATTTAATGACCAGAAAGATTATTATCTTGTGATATCTGGATTCGGCTTCTTTATGTTTGTTGTGTTTTATCTTGTATGGAAAAGGATTGTTTGGCCGATTCTATCCATGTTTTTCTGGTTTTTGAGATGGTGATTACGACTCTGTCCTGCCTTATTGTTTTAATAAAAGAGTAGGTGTAAGAACCCAGAAAATTGTACCTGACAGCTTCACTGTTTTGTATGTTCTCTGATCGGATTTTATGAAAATGTATTTTAATTTGTTTACGGTTTAAATGGTATCATGATTATTAACATACAGAAAATGTATACACCGTTATCAAGAATGAGTGACTAGGTGTAGGAAAATAAGTATACGTGGTGAATTATTGTAGATAACTAAAACTAATTTAGATGTAGCATGGTCTTGTAAAAGAGCATAAAAGTTACGATTTCTTTTTTCATTTGTAAATCTCTTACTATATCAATGATAGGTTAACTTGCACCCAGGTTTTCACCATAAAAGAGAAAATGACAGCTACATTCGAAAACAGTATGATATCCTACTTGTTGTTTTTTCATGAATTATTTATTCCTAATGAAAAATAACCAAACTGACTGACCATCACCGAGTCTACAACTTTTTGCTATAAACAAGTTATTTTAGAAGCAGCATACGATGAACGAGAAAAGAAAAATTACAGTCATACAATAGTTAGCTGTTTATTCATTTTTTATATATACATATATGTTTATAAAAAAAAGAATAACAAACATAGAATTTTTAATAACGAAAATCTGTTGTCATTATAAAAATATTTGTTGTAATAGTTGTTACTTATTGTTAGTGTTTGACTTCAAAAACCAAAACACTCAGAAACAAACTTGCTTTCTTCGTATCTTCATCTTTTATTTGATACGTTTGTCTGCTTTTCTATCTTTGAGCCATATATACAAGTACAGCTTGTTGACCTTCTTTTAAATAGCTAGAAAGTAAAATTTACATAACATGCCTGAATCAACTGATTACATAACGGACGAATCCTTTTCTGGAAACTTGGGCACCTCTGTTTTGCATGCAGATGACCCTCTTGCTTTGGAAAACGATGTAGTACCAGCTCTCCATTTAGCTACAACTTATTCTTACCCAGGTACAGCTGAAACCTTACAGCCTTATCAAAGCGTTGGTGAAGAAAGCTTTCCTTATTATGTTCGAATTGCCGGAAACAATTGTGACCGTGCTGAAGCTGCCCTCAGTTCTATCTTGAAGGCTCCAAGCGCCCTCTACGGATCAGGCTTGGCTGCAGTCTACTCTTTGTTAGCTTACTTAAACCCCAAAAACATAGCTATCCATAAACCTGGTTTTGGTGGTTACTCTGGTACCGTTGGTGTTATCAAACGTATCAATCGCTTGACAGGATTGAGAACTTCCTACATTGATGAAAAATGTGAAGAGATCCATGAAGGTGACGTTATTTGGCTGGAAACTCCCATGAATCCCTTGGGTATAGCCTTTGACATTCGTTACTATAAGGAGCTTGCCCAAAAGAAGGGAGCCGTCTTGGTTGTCGACTCCACTTTTGCACCTCCTCCAATCCAAGACGCCTTAGCCTTAGGTGCTGATTATGTAGTTCACTCGGTAACCAAATATCTTGGTGGACACACTGATGTGTTGGCCGGTGCAACTGCTTCATACAACAAATCTGCCATCCAGACCCTTAAGGGAGATCGTGCTTACCTTGGCAGTATTCTTCACCCCCAGCAATGCTATTTGCTTTTACGTTCCCTTCGTACCTATCCTTTACGTATTGCTAAGCATAGTGAAAATGGTTATTTGGTAGCTAACCACTTGAACAAATTAGCTACTGACCCCGAGTTTGCTGCCAAGAACGGTATTGCAAAGGGCTTGATTCTTGAAGTCTACCACAATTCCTTACAGAAAGAAGAATTTGTTTCGAAGAATTTGACGGGCGGTCATTCTTCATGCTTCAGCTTCCTCGTGAAATCTGAAAAAGTTGCCCGACACGTGTGCTGTGATCTCAGATATTTCCATCATGCTACGTCCTTGGGAGGAGTTGAAAGTTTGATTGAATGGCGTAAAATGACTGATCCTCACATTGATCCAAGACTCATTCGTATTTCCATTGGTATTGAAGATGCCAATGATTTAATTAAGGATTTGAATCGTGTTTTGGCTGCTCTCAGCGCTTAGGACGGGGAATGTATTTTTTTTACTTGGGTTATCATTGAGTTTTCATATGCCATTTGTTTTTATTTAGAAACTGTAGCAAATTATATAAATCTCTCTCAATCGTATTTTTTATTGCTTCATCTTTAAAATTTTTTTGCTCCCAATGGCGAAACATTGTTACTTGGTTAGAAAGTGTAGTACCCTTCCCCAACAGTAGGTAAAACTGAGCAGAATCAAATTTGGTTTACCACGGATTCCTTGGAGATTTTGGATTTGGAGCAAAATGCCAACTATTACCTGTGATAAGGAAGAGCTATATAAAGCACTGGGAAAAACTTATAGTACGTAAAAAATTGATAAAAAAAGTAACTTCTTTGAAGTCGCTAGCTAACATGATGAATTAGCTACCCAGGAATTCGATGAATTATGCTTTAAGTTCGGAATCGAGCTTGACGAGGATACTACAAATGATCCCGAAAGAGATCCTTCAGAGCGCCCTGCTCTGAAGATTGAGATTGCTGCGAACCGCTATGATATGCTTTGTATGGAGGGCATTGCTCAAGCTCTGAATGTCTTTAACCGTCGTATGGATCCTCCTCAATACAAATTCCTTCCTACTACTACTTCTCTGAAAGTTTCACCTGAAACCGCTGATGTTCGTCCTTATTGTGCTGCTGCTATTTTGCGAGGTGTGAAATTTGATCCTATTAGATATCAGAGTTTCATTGCTCTTCAGGATAAGTTACACTCTAATTTGTGTCGTCAAAGAAGTTTGGTAGCTATTGGCACTCATGATTTGTCCAAGATTGAGGGTCCTTTCACTTATGAGGCCTTGAAGCCGGAGGAAATTAACTTTGTTCCACTAAGCCAAACACGTAGCATCAACGGAACAGAGCTTTTAGATTTCTATAAAGACAGCAAGCATCTTGGTCGTTACTTGCACTTGGTTGCTAACTCACCCAGATACCCTGTTATTTTGGATGCCAAACGTCGTGTCTGCTCTCTTCCTCCCATTATCAACAGTGATTTCAGTAAGATCAGTGTTGATACTCGTGATGTGTTTATTGAATGCACTGCTACCGATAAGACTAAGCTCGACATCGTCATGAATATGATGACTGTTATGTTTACTTGCTATTGCGATGAACCCTTTACCATTGAACCTGTTGAGGTTGTTTCTGAGCATAACAACTGTTCCCGCATGACTCCTAACTTAACACCTGTCCGTTTCGAAGCCGAAACTGATTATCTGAACCAGTGCTGCGGTATTTCTTTACCTCGTGAGGAAGTATGCAGACTTCTTACTCGTATGCTGCTCCAGGCTCAGCCTAATCCTTCCGATGAAAAAACCATTTTGGTTGACGTCCCATGTACAAGAGCTGATATTCTTCACCAGTGCGATATCATGGAAGATCTTGGTATTTCTTATGGTTTCGACAACCTGAAACATACTTATCCTGATCAAAGTGTCACCTATGGTAAGCCTTTGGAGGTTAATCGCTTGTCTGATATCGTTCGCCATGAGGCTGCTCTTGCTGGTTGGTCTGAAGTTTTACCTTTCATTCTTTGCTCTCACGATGAGAACTATGCTTGGTTACGGAAGTTCGATGACTCTCGTGCCATCCAATTAGCCAATCCCAAAACTTTAGAATTCCAAGTTGTTCGTTCTAGTCTTTTGCCTGGTATTCTTAAGACCACCCGTGAAAACCGTACTCATGCATTGCCCATTAAAATATTCGAAGTTAGCGATGTCGCTTTCATTGATGAAACTCAGGAACGTATGACAAGAAACGAACGACACTTCTGTGCTATTCAAGCTGGTTTGAACTCTGGTTTTGAACAGATTCACGGTTTGCTTGATCGTCTGATGCTTATGCTCAACGAAAAGCGCATCTTTAATCCTAAAGAATCTGACGCTCGCGGTTACTGGATTGTACCTGATGACGATGCTACTTTCTTCCCAGGTAGATGCGCTGCTGTATACTATCGTAAGGATCCCGGTACTGCTGGTTTGCGTGTGGGTACATTTGGTGTTGTCCATCCCCTTGTACTCGAAAAATTTGAATTGTCCGTTGCAGCATCTGCTGTTGAACTGGATTTGACACCCTGGATTTAATTTTGACTGACATCTTCAGACAGCGTTAAAATAGAAGCAAGACATTTGCTAGAGTCCTACTATGTGTAAACAATCATTGTGGTTATAGATAAATAAATTTGGGCTTTTTTGTTTAGTGCTTTTGATAAATAGTAAAAAACCTATTAACATAGTAAATGGAATTGTCTACAAGTACTTAGTACCACATACAAGAAAAGGCAGCTTGTATAACTACACGCTAAACACCAGGAATTAAGTATATACAATACATAAAATAACAAGAAAGGGACTTGGTGCTCATATTCAGTTTCCTACGTAGCTAATAGGGCAAAACCAGAAGAAGCGAAGATGCTCATTTAGTAACCATAGGAAGCAAGCTTTTGGTTGATAGAAGAAGCAGACTTGGCAGCAGCAACCTTCTTTTGCTTGGAGTGCTTGGCTTGGTAGAAAGCAGCGCTCTTGACCTTTCTGCGTTCTTCCAACTTGGAAACAACGTCGGCGTACTTCCAGCCAACCTCAGAAGAAAGGCGACCAACAGTGCAGTACTTACGGCCGGGCTTGAGACGCAAGACACGAAGGGCAGCAGGGACAACAACACGCTTTTGCTTGTCGAAAGGAGGAGGAACACCTTCAACAGCTTGCAAGTGCTCCAAAGCAGCTTGACCACGAGGGCTCTTGTGGGGAAGCATACCACGAACAGCCTTTTGGAAGATACGAGAAGGAGCACGGAAGTGGAAAGCACCACGAGTAGGGTTGTAACGGCAAGACTTGCGCAAATAGGCAAGGTACTTGAGCTTGTTACGGAAGAAGCTACCAGAGATGTTCAACTCTTCACAGCGAACAACAACAACCTTTTGACCGCCCAAAAGCTGCTTGGCGACAACAGATGCCAAACGTCCAAGGAGATGACTAGATTTTTTGTCAGTATAAGCCTCACAACTTCTACAATTTCAATTCATTCTTACCCCTTAGCGTCAATCACAACGACCTTCTGGAATTCCGACATTGTGTGCTGGATGAATTGTTGAACTTTGCAGAATTGTGCACAGTACTTTTTGTGACTGCTTTTTAGACAAACTTTCTGGAGTAACGTGTCATAAGGAAGTTTGTTCCAGTTCTGTTACGTGCTCTTACGTATTCGTGCTATTCATGACTATGTGATAAATTTAGAAAGGTTTTACGGTTGGAAATAAAATCTTCACCACCATGAAATGAATATTGCCTAGTTTAGTAAATACTAATTATTCTGTATCAAGTCTTAAAAAATTACCAAACGGAGAAAAGGCTCACATACCAAACCAACTCCATTAATTGAATGGCTAAATTATATTTATTATATGTACACGCCGAAATTACTGTTCAACACACTACTACAAATAAATCATGTCATCAAATCACTTTTATTTTAAAAACTTCAAAAACTACAGTAAGAACTTACTTCTTACCACCAGCCTTTTGAGCAGCCTTGGTGACCTTAGCTTGACCAGGGGCGGCCTTTTCGACGGCCTTGATGACACCGACAGCGACGGTTTGACGCATGTCACGGACGGCGAAACGGCCAAGAGGAGCGTAGTCAGTGAAAGCTTCAACGCACATAGGCTTGGTGGGAAGCATTTGAGCGATACAAGCATCACCAGACTTAACGTACTTGGGAGCTTCTTCAATCTTCTTACCGGTACGACGGTCAATCTTCTCAATGAGCTCGTTGAAACGGCAAGCAATGTGAGAAGTGTGGCAATCCAAGACAGGAGAGTAACCAGCAGAAATTTGACCGGGGTGGTTAAGAATGATGACTTGAGCGGTGAAGTTAGCACAGCCCATGGGAGGGTCGTTCTTGGAGTCACCAGCAACGTTACCACGACGGATGTCCTTAACGGAAACGTTCTTGACGTTGAAACCAACGTTGTCACCGGGGAGACCAGCGTCGAGAGACTCGTGGTGCATTTCGACGGACTTAACTTCAGTGGTGACACCAGAGGGGGCAAAGGTGACAACCATACCGGGCTTGATAGCACCAGTCTCAACACGACCGACGGGGACAGTACCGATACCACCGATCTTGTAGACATCTTGAAGGGGAAGACGGAGGGGCTTCTCGACGGGACGAACAGGGGGCTCAATGGCGTCAATGGCTTCCAAAAGAGTCTTACCCTTGACGACACCGGCCTTGCTCTCCTTTTGCCAGCCTTGGTACCAGGTCATGTTGGTGGTGGGCTCAATCATGTTATCACCTTGGAAACCAGAGACGGGAACGAAAGGAACGGTCTTGGGGTTGAAACCGACCTTCTTGACGAAGTTGGAGGTCTCCTTGATAATTTCCTCGAAACGAGCTTGAGAGTATTTGACAGAGTCCATCTTGTTGACGGCAACAATGAGTTGCTTGACACCCAAGGTGTAGGCAAGCAAAGCGTGCTCACGAGTTTGACCGTCCTTGGAGATACCAGCTTCGAATTCACCAGTACCACCACCAATGATAAGAATGGCACAGTCAGCTTGAGAAGTACCGGTAATCATGTTCTTGATGAAGTCACGGTGACCAGGGGCATCAATGACGGTAACGTAGTACTTGGGAGTCTCGAACTTCCAGAGGGCAATGTCGATGGTGATACCACGCTCACGTTCGGCCTTGAGCTTGTCCAAAACCCAGGCGTACTTGAAGGAACCCTTACCCAATTCGGTGGCTTCCTTCTCGAACTTTTCGATGGTACGCTTGTCGATACCACCGCACTTGTAAATCAAGTGACCGGTGGTGGTAGATTTACCAGAATCGACGTGACCGATAACGACAATGTTAATGTGTCCCTTTTCTTTACCCATATTGTAATAAATCAAATAAAAATCGCAAGATGTAGCGCTTGGCTTACGGTGTTGCAGACAAAGAACGTTGAATGATCCATTCTTGTATATATAGTGTTAAAGCGCAGTCACGTTTGTTGGCATGGAAACTTTACCGGATGGCAAATTGCCTCTCTCTCGTTATAAAGATAATTATTTAGAACCTAAGTTAGACTCATTTTGCATTAAATTTTTAGTCGATTTCCATCGTCATAGTAAAATCTCTTTATCATAATATCTGTTAGAAGAGCAAAAAAATTTCCTAAAGAAACGGTTGGACAATTTCATATACAATAAAATTTAGCTAAAAAGGATGACAAATCAAAGAGAAAATGTTCTTTAAAATTGTACTATGGGCTTCGCTCCTGAACCTGAAGGAAGGGGTGTGCGAATGACTTCACTTGAAGTGCTGAATGAACGAGAGAATGGTTATTACGGATAGACGTAGAAAATCATCTACCAAAACCTGATTGCATCTTTTATACGCCTCGTCCTTCTTGTCCTTGTATTCAGGCAAAGTTATTGAAACACTCTGACCCATAACCCAGTGGTCATCACCCTTAGTCATGACAACTTTTTACACGTTCAACCATTTCATGGTTATTATGATCCTTCACGGTCACAATAAAACTTTCACTTTTTTAAATTGATAGAGTATTGTGAAATTGGACGACAACAAGAAGAATTTGTCACAGAAAGATACTTTGTGGAACCACTCCTTTAAGTAAATTAGACTTGTTGATGTAAACAGTCGTTATTACCTATATTAGAGATCTGACATCCATCACATATAACTTGACACGTAAAACCATAAACTGTGGAAAAGAGGAAACCCATAGTTCCTCCATATTCTATTTGTAATCTGACATATAGTACAAAACCATATTCCATCTCGAATCTTTGTCCATTTCGTAAACGCTTGTCGAACGATTGACGAACTCTTTGAAGAATGCAATTGCTAATTATAAATGTAACTTGTTCTTTTTGAAAGCACTTCGTTCCTTGGGCAAACATAAATAAAGCATCCGGTGGGACTAACGCATTGTATGAGCCTGAAATATTTATAAATTCCCGTTATTTTCGTACTTGCATGTTTGAGCATGAAGCACCCCTTCCCGATCGCAAGTATGACCTATGTAATCTTGTACGCATTTTTTAGGAAGCAAAACCTATGATCAATTGCGATGTCGAACGAACAGAGTGCAGAACTGATAACGAATATACCTTTTTAACCATTCTTTGCAATGTATCATGATACTTCCATATTGATATCCCGATCATCGCGACTGGGTCGAGGCGAAGGACTACGACTACGAGAATCCAAAGAGGATCTGCGAGGACGCGAAGGAGGTTCCAGAAATGCAAAGTCAACCTCTAATTTTCTTTCTAATAACATCAGCGAAGTCTGACGAACGGCTTCTTCAGCTTGCTCTAATTTCGCATACTCGATTAGTGCATAACCCTTGACATAACCAGTTCGTCGGTCCAAATTTAAATGCAAGTTTCTAACGGGTCCGAAATCTGCAAACAGATCTTCAAGCTGCTCTTCAGAAGTCTCTGGATGTAAACCGGTTACAATGATAATATAACCTTCAACGGATTTGGCAGGACGTGCTTGTTGACTCATGGTGAGACGGACGATTATACACAGAAACGCGTGTTTTCCCAGAAAAACCTAACTTGTATAAATAGTTTATATAAAAAAAAGTAAAGAAAAAGAAATAATCTAATGAAAAGGCGTCAGCTAAGAAAGTCTCAAATATGAAATTATTAAAAGAACAAAGTCAACTACCTATGCTACTATATTTACTACTTTCCTATGGCTTTTACGGTGGGCTACGTTGTTAAAGTCTATACAGCAGTAGTGTGAATTGTTGCGTTCATTCGGTTTTATGAGGTGAACTGTTCATAAAGAACTGCAAAAAACAGTCACACTCAACACAATTGCTCAAGAGGTACAAAAAAGAACCTGCGCAGAACAAACGAAAAAAAGATCAAAATGGCTCAACGAGTTACCTACCGCCGTCGCCTTGCTTACAACACTCGTAGCAACAAGACCAGAATCATCAAGACTCCTGGTAACAAACTCCGCTATTTGCATATCAAGAAGCTTGGCACCATCCCTCGTTGCGGTGACACAGGCGTTCCTTTGCAAGGTATTCCCGCTCTGCGTCCTCGTGAGTTTGCTCGTCTTTCCCACAACAAGAAGACTGTCCAACGTGCTTATGGCGGTAACTTGAGTGCCAACGCCGTTAAGGACCGTATTGTTCGTGCCTTTTTGATCGAGGAACAAAAGATTGTTAAGCAAAAGCTTAAGCAAATGTCTTCCCAAAAGTAAAGGGTAAAGGTTGAGCCGGAAAGCTTTGTCTGAGCTGCTCTATCTAAATAACTTCCTTGATTATCGGAAATCAAATAAGACTGTTTTCGGTGCATATAACCTGACATTGAGTAATTGATTGTAAAACGTAAGCTTATCCTGTAGAGTCAGTGAAGTAAATAATTTTATAGTGTGTAGTACTTTCATCTTTTTTGTGCATGGAAACACTTTATTTCAAATACGCAAAAGTGGAATTGGTTGTATTGACTAGCAAAAATAAACGTTAATGATAGAATCTATCCATAATTAGTGTTTGGGATACAACGATGAATTTTAGTCTGGCATATGGGACAAGTTAAATCGACTATCAGCTCTTTTCGTGACATGACACAGGCGTAACAAAAGGTATGGCGACAATTAGCAATGTACGGATTCGTGAGGGTAGCATTGTCCTCGTCACGTAAAATACAGAATGCACATTCATTTGGCCGACAATCGATTTTTTTTGTCGTATTTTGGAGTTCTTTATATTTGAACCATAGGGTCGCGGGGAGACGAGTTTCAAATAAACCATCAAATAGACCCATGAGAATTCGTCGCATAAGAATCGTTTGATCAATTACACCAGTAGGTCCTTCATTATGAGCATCAAAATTTGGAAGTATGTTTTCTGTACTGAGAAAACTTTGAAATATATTGACAAAAGTATTTTGGCCCCGAAAAGCAACGAGGCCTTTGATCAAAGCTATAATGGTGAAAAATCCATTTCCAGCGCGTTCAAGCTTTCGAAATAATATCGTTCTACTTTGAGAAAGTGAGCTCGATATAACTTTGAAAAGTACTAAAATATATAACCATGCATTCCCTTTACGGTTTCTTAGTAGTAAGCCCAAAGTAATTAAATGTCGCAGCCGCTCCTTCCAAATTGGTCTTGTACTTGTGACAAGCTTGTCGTACTCTTCTATCAACGCCTGAATATTTTGTAATTGAGTATCTGCGCTTACTATTGCGTCCCAGCGCGTCGAAATCATTATAGCATGGATTGAATTTATCGAGTCCCCTCTTGTAGGAATGGTTAGCCCAGTGAATGTATCATTGATTAAAAGTTCATCAAGTCAATCATATATATATTTGAAGGAATAAAGAAATTTTGTAGATATATCTACAAGCGTTTGGTGGTCCTTTTGGGGAAAGGTGAACTAGCTGAAATGAGATTGATTTGAGATGCTAAAACTCAATCCTACCAACAACAAATACCAAATGGCACTATGTCAATTTTGACGGTAATTAAAATAATCATTAACAGAAAACTAACTACAATGCATTAGGGATTTCGAAAATTCATTAAATCCGTCAAATCAAATAAGGACCGAAAGAAGGGCAAGAAAGCTCTCGGTTCAGAAAAGTCTACTGACATAACTAGCCAGCCAAGTCATAATGCAGAAGCTGATTCTTCTGAATCTATCCATTTTCCTGGTTTAGAAAAATTCCAATTAAAGGAGAAATTGGGAGAGTAAGTGGATGATCAGGTTCATAAAGGATAGAATAGTAACAGTTATGTATAGTGGAGCCTATAGCAAAGTGTACAAGGCGTATTCTTTCGAGCTTGAAAAGGATGTTGCTGTTAAAGTCATCCGCAAGTACGAGATGAATTTGAAACAGGTAAGGTTTCAATTCCATTGGAAGTTGTACTTCTGGTTATCGAGTAACCTCAAGGCGAAGAGAAGAGTTTCTGCTTTTCTTCGTAGTTGGATTCTATGAAAACTTAAGAAAACAGAAAAAACTTGATTGAGCATTAGCTAATCTGATAATAGCGGAGTGGAGTCCATAAGGAAGTGAACATATTGCGAAGGATTCAACATAAAAACATTGTCACTTTGCTCAATTTTATTGAAGCAGATGATTTTTTTTATCTTGTTTTGGAACTCGCTGAGGGAGGAGAAATTTTCCACAAGATTGTTCATTTCACTTACTTCTCAGAAGACCTCGCAAGGCATGTAATAGTCCAAATAGCGGATGCAATACAACATCTTCACGACGTATGTGGCATCGTTCACAGGGACATTAAGCCTGAGAATGTGTTGTTTAAACCAACTCCTTTTCGTCCTACAGAAGGATATCAACCGCCTCCGTTAGATCCGATCAAGCGAGACGAAGGTGTCTTCACACCCGGTGTTGGAGGAGGTGGTATTGGCAAAATTTTAATAGGCGACTTTGGTTTTAGTAAAGTGGTTTGGAATACGAAAACATCTACTCCTTGCGGAACAGTAGGTTATGCGGCTCCTGAAATTGTAAATGACGAACTTTATTCTAAAAATGTGGATATGTGGGCGTTAGGCTGCTTGTTACACACAATGTTGTGTGGATTTCCACCATTTTTTGACGATAATGTGAAACTCTTGGCATCGAAAGTTGTGAAGGGAGAATTCGAGTTTTTATCTCCTTGGTGGGACAATATATCAGAATCTGCGAAGGATTTGGTCGCCCATCTATTGACAGTGGATCCAAGAGAACGATATGACATTCATCAGTTTTTTCAACATCCTTGGATTCGCGGTGAACCGAAGATGCTTCTGGTTCCTTCCCATAAGCCAAAATTTTATTCACGCTCTATAGATTCTACTTCCTCTTCACCTGGCCGAATGACATCTGATTTCAAGGAACGACCAAAGAGAACTATGGCTTCCCGTACATCCAGTGCTTCCATGCATAAATCACCATCTATAACTACTTTGAGTGATGCAATGATGGTTGCATATGATGCTCGTCGCTCCAATTTCCCAAACAGTCAGCATAAGAAAGCCCATTCTTCGAGAATCAATTCGGCGGCCGACCTGATTGTTGAAGAAGATTCGGGGGATGAACAGACAGGAACGAGTTTCCCCTTTAGTGATCTCTCCAACAGTGATGAAAGAGATTCTTTCCAATTAGATCTTGCTCAATCGTCACTCATCTCCAGAAGGTCTGCCCGGCGTAATCTAATGTAATTTTTACCTTCAGGCCAATCTCGAAAAGACATTCATTTGTAATTGATTTGAGATGGTTTGTCTGATACAAGTTCTCTTTTGTGCTCTTATTCATTAAGTATACTTTCTTTCTCTTGCATTTGGCCATGTCTGGCATAGCAATTATTGCTCGTTTAAGCTCATACTATTTTTAACTATGCGACACGGTCACGCTCTTAAAGGACCCTACACTCTTTTAGTATGCCTTTTTTTTCGCTTCCTGTCTTTTATATTCTTCTGATACAACATATGCAAAACTATATCACCCATCTTACTATTTGAGAATTTTGGTAATAGATATGGGTATTTGTAGAAAGGATGTAAATATAGCCGACAAAAATGATACAGAATATTAAATCTAAGAGGTATGTAAGTATATGTCAAGTATTATCTGGAGATATTATCGCTAGCAAAGTAAAGCTGTTTTCTTTCGTTCAGATGAAAGGATCGTAATTGAGGGAACCGCCTAAATTTCGAAATAAAGATGCTTAAGCGTCTAAACACATAATTGATTTATAGGGTATACATCATTCAAATAATAAAAATTAAGTAGGTAATGGATTCGAGAATGACTATCTTCACGTTAGACATAAAGTTTCAAATAATATGACCGGATGGTTTCGTTGTGTATGCGAATGAGGAGGTAAATCCAAGGAAGAAAGAACTATCAAACTATCGTATAAGGAGCTGTTCATCCAGGCGAGTATTCGTCAGTTCAAATCAATTAGGCAAGAATTATGGATGGACACAACAGGTAGCTTTTTTTCCTAAGCATTCTTCTGAACGAGATACAATACGGTAGCAGGTATGTATAATACTAAGTTCCACAAAGGTGGAGCTAATTTGACGACTATTGACTTTACGGCCCAACCGATCAGGAAAAGCAAAAGGAGAACGATAGTATTGAAAACAAATGCTTCATGAGACGTAAAGACATAAGGACCAAGAGTAACCTGATAACGATAGTATTGTAATCGAAGCCAATTCATGCGTTCTGGCTCATATACACCATCGTAGTCCTTCTTTGCTTTGATGATCACTGGCTTTCCCATTCTGTTCAATTTAGTTATCCACGTAAGCCCAAAAGAAAGAAAGTACTATATGGTAGCTACAAAGAGAGCTGCAAATAGAAAATCTATTGACTTTCCTTAGAATGAAACGGAATACGCACAATTTAGGAAATGGGTAATCGGTACATAAGGCATGTTGTGAGTCTTAGGAAATAAGGAATGGTACCTCTTTAAGCTAATGATTGATCAATCATCGTTATAAACAAAAGCAATAAAAGTAAATAAACAAAGAAAAAAAATTATTTCAGGATTTTCGACAGCTAGAAGATGCAAAAGTAGTATAATAAAAACAGAAGAAGAAAAAACTTTTTCTAAAAAATAATTAAAAAATTGAATGAATCTTCTTTACTTCGATAATAGCTTAGATTATAGGCACCAAAACAGTTAGAAAATGATATTTGCTGTGATGCTATATTGTGGAAAAAAAAGTTTTGTTCTTTAGTCTTTTATTTTCTATTTCAAAAATAAATTGTCACATGAGAAGTAGTATAAAAACCAACTTGTAGCTAAAGGAATGAGGAGTGACTAGCAAAAGAGACGAATGTTGATCAGGTTGAAACTTTTTGAATAAAAGCGAACAATTATCTCATAATAAAATGCTTTTATATCTGCCAAGGATTTGCTGTAGAGCGACCAAACAAAGCCGTTTGTATCTCAAGTGAGGAAGAATTAAGTAATCCTACGACGCTTCACCCAAAACGTCTTACTAAACCCAAGAGGATTGTTAATAAATCCCTTCAAGCTATTGTTTATTTTTTGATTGAAACCTGTTTGACTTTTCATAGGTTATACGTTGAAAGAGAGCCAGTATATTTGAGTTCCATACTCTACATGGATTGCAAGCTTCAGGATCAGCTTATCTAGAAAATTATTGAATATTATAACAAGGATCTATGCTCTTTTTGGGTTTTACTAGGTGGATTTTAGCATCTCTATGGCTGTTTCAAGGAATTCTTGGTTATGGAATTGATGCAAATGAAGTGCTGGGGTTAAGGTATGATACTTTGAAACGGAACAAATAAAGTTGATACTTGAATTATTTACTAAGCTTTATCAGAAACCTCACCCGAGAGTTGTTTTATCATGGCTACTCCAATTACTTGGACCTTGCATTTCCACTTGACGAACTTGCTCCCTTGTCTTGCAAAGGATTGGGACCAGACTTTAAAAACTATCATAACCTTGGAGTTAACGATGTACGTGGTAACTACCTCCTAACCCTGGTAGACACTATAGATACGTTGGTGGTTTTAAATGATACTAAAGGCTTCCACGAAGCTGTTCGGAAGATCATTCAACATTTGACATTTGAAACCGACACAAAAGTTCAACTTTTCGAAGTTACTATCAGGATTTTAGGGGGACTACTGTCCGGCCATGTTTTTGCTTCGGACCCACAGTACGGATTTCAACTCCCTGGGTATAACAATGAGTTGTTAGGTTTAGCAACAGAACTTGGTGAGCGTCTATTAATTGCCTTCCGAACACCAACGAAAATCCCTTTTGCGAGGATAAATTTGATGAAAGGAGTTTCTTCAATAGAGACCAATGAGTCCTGTTCCGCTGGGGCATCCAGTCTTGTGCTTGAATTTTCGATGCTGAGCATACTTAGTGGGAATCCAGAGTTCCGAAAGGCGGCAGAAAATGCCTTTTTTGCTATATGGGATCGTAGAAGCAGCATTGGTCTATTAGGGAACAGCATCGACGTAATGACCGGAAATTGGATATATCCTGTCTCTGGTATAGGAGCTGGGATTGATAGCTTCTATGAGTATGCTTTTAAATCATATATTTTACTTGATGATATCCGCTTTCTTGAAGTCTGGGAAGAATCCTTAAACAATATTCGTCAATATATGTCTTCCACAGAAGATTATTACTACCAAAACGTATACGCTAGCAGTGGGACTACTGCCACGTACTGGGTTGACTCTCTAGGAGCCTATTTCCCTGGGTTACTGGTTCTCGCTGGCGAGCTGGAGTCTGCAAAAAAGTCACATCTCTATTATTTTTCAATTTATATGAAATATGGACAGATACCAGAAAGATTTAACTTTCATTCAAAAACCATAGAACTACAAGGATATCCCTTAAGACCAGAGTTTGCTGAATCCACGTACTATCTATATCGTGCTACTAAAGATCCATTTTACTTGAGTGTAGGAAAGATAATTTTGAAAAACATCGAAAAAAATCTTTGCACGCCTTGTGGATTTGCTTCCCTGGATAACCTTCAAACGGGAGAACTTTCCGATCGGATGGAGAGCTTTTTCCTTAGTGAAACCTTGAAGTATCTATATCTTCTCTTTGATGAAAGTAACGTTTTTCACTCCAAATTCCAAGACTTCCTTTTTACTACCGAAGGTCATTTATTGCCCATTAATACACTAACGCATAAAGCTGTTAACTCTTATGAACGTCAGCATCCTGGGACGTGTTTCCTTAACTCCGATGAGAATTATACTGAACCTTCTTTCTTTTCTAAAACAGCATCCAGAGAGGATTTCGACTATGTCTTTGAAATGACAGAATCTAATCATCAGCATGTTGTTGATGGATTGATTGATCCTAATGGAGTTTGTGCAAGACCGAGGGTTGCAGACGTCGTGGAGATTTTATACGGGAATGTTTTATTACCTCCTTTCAAGTCTATTGAACGCACCGTAAACGACATATATGTGCCAACATTGATAGGCAATAGAATTCGCCTTATAAAGTATATTGATGATGACTACTACCAAATTTTTAAAATAGGAAACCAAAAAGTGAGAGACAATGATACAGTCTATTTGACTGATCCCAACTATGCGATGTTTATGAGTCTACAGACGCTACATACACCTACCGTATCTGCGCATTTGATTTCTGTCACCACAAAAGAAGAAGCTTATTCTGAGTTCCTTCATGTTCGTGAAGGAACTTTTCAGAAGCCTTTGCAGTTTCCATTGACAATTTTAAATACCAGTTTGTGTAACAAATTACCTTTCTCTTTAACGCCTGGTGTAGCTTATATAGCTCCAACCGGAGACTGCAGCTGGTTACAACAAGCGAAGAATGCACAGAAAGCAGGACTGCTTTTATTATTGGACCAGAACTCCAGAACGAACAAAACGAAATTAATGCAAGAGTCTCCCTCTTCCTATTTTTTTGGTTTAATTAAGCCTTACGTTCCACCAACAATTCACCTTGATTTAAATCAAAGTTTTGTCCTTCAATGGGCAAACATAACTGTGCAAAAGACTCAGAAAGACGCACCTTGTTATTTTCAGAACTCCTTAATTGAGAACTTTTACGTGTGTGAAACTTGCTTTGATGAACGAGATTATTTAATGAACAGGAACTAGGATAATACTGAGCATTTCACTTTGTTTACTTTGTTAATATACGTATTTTTGATGATGTATATGTTAGAAGACAGTTTAACCCGATCAGCAGAAAGGTAACTGCAATTTTGTAGTATATAAGTGTATCCGTAATTTTGAAAAATGATTGATTCTATTGAGTGCATTGTGCTCTAATAAATCTAGTATACAAGCAAAATTACTATCCAAAAATACAAAAAATAAGCATCTGCTCAGTCTTATGAAAGCCTGAAAACTCAACTAAAAGCCGTTATTACCGAAAATCCCTAATAAACAAATACTAAAACTTGGATGGCTTAGGCGAATTCGCTTCCTTCAGGAGCCTCAGATTGACCGCTGAAAAGAGTGAAGGTAGGGGCCTTGAGACGCTTGCGGCCTTCCAAAAAGTCCAATTCCATCAAGAAAACATGGCCCAACAAGTTACCATTCAATTGCATAATCAATTCATCAGCAGCCAAAGCAGTACCGCCGGTAGCTAAGATGTCATCGACGATCAAGACACGTTGAGAGGGCTTGATGGAAGATTTTTGCATAGCGAAAGCATCTTCAGCATATTCCTTTTTAAAGGTGATGGTAGCCAAATCACCAGGGAGCTTGTTAGGTTTACGAACGGGGACGAATCCTGCGTTCAAGCGCAAGGCCAAGGTAGGGCCAAAAAGGAAGCCGCGTGCTTCCAAACCGACAACGACGTCAATTTCCTTGAATTGTTTTTGAATGAGTTCAACCAACAAATCAATAAGAATGCCGAAAGCCTTAGGATCAGAGAAAATTGGCATGATATCCTCAAAAAGGATTCCCTTCTTGGGGAAATCGGGATATTGAGCCAATTTAGAGCGAAGATATTCAATACGATCGGCAGACATTATTAGTATTATTACAAAACAAGAGAAGGAAGGAACTGCCTAGTTTGACACTTGTTTATTTATAGTCAAAATTTTTTTTGTGTCCCTACCGCTGAAGGTAGCAGGACTGCTTTTCTTCAGGTAACATTACTAGGAAAATGAAAAGACGGTGAATTATTAATGAATCAAACCGAACTAGGTCTTATAAATAAAAGTTTGTTAAAATAATAAACATTATTTTATTTACAATTCGTTTGCGAAGGATTTTGAGAAAATAATGGATAAAAATATTATACAATGACATGAATCAATCAAGAATTTACTAGTATAGTTTTACGATTCCTTAATGTAGAATAACAGATCAATAAACAACGGTAAACAAAAATCCGTGATACACTAACACTCGTAATTCGAATCAACACCAAAAGCATACGCAGGTGTCATTCAACGCTTAAGAGAGTACAATTTCCAAGTTTTGATGAAATTAGTTTGTTTATACCAAGATTTGCTTTTTAACTGATCTTTTTGCTACTCATGGTATCTTATTTCATCCTTTAATATATGGGTTTTGTTTGTATTTTGTAAACAGATTTTTGTTTTTGTTTTTTGTCACTCGTTTCGTAAAACTTGGTGTTTTGGTCTAAAATTAATTCCAGTATAACTATATAACTTTGATAAATGGCGTCTCCAAAGTCAATTCGTCAGTTTTTTGTCTGGGTTAGCAAAGCTATAGGTATCCTTCAATATCTTTCTTTGGCATTGCTAGCGGCTTACTATGCTTATCCCATTTGGTTTGGGGTCTTTTCTGCCTTTGGATTTGGACCGCGTGAACTGAATCATTCCTTTACGATTATGGGAGTTGCTGACCCACAGATCGAAGGTAACCATAAGGTGGAGGCTAACGGATTTCTCAAAGGTACGGTTGATGTTCTGGGGAACGATTTGTACTTGAGACACTTGGTTCAAACAAACAAGTTTTGGGGGAAGCCTGACGCTATGGTCCTACTGGGTGATCTTGTGAGTTTTCAAAATTTGGACGTCAATGAGTTCCAAAATCGTGCAGAAAGATTGAAGCGAATTACAGGGGCTGCGGACTTTACTAATACAGAAAGAGCCAAAGAGGCTGCTCCTCAAGTTAATGAAATTCCAGTCTGGGCGATTCCAGGAAACCATGACATTGGTTATGGAAATGAATTGTCTGACTCGCAGACCGAAAAGTGGGTATCTTCTTTTGGGTCAATGAACTGGGTTACGGAAGCCTCTGTCGCAGGTCACCCTGTACGTATACTCGGAATAAATAGTTTAGCCTTAGATAATGTTCAGTTTAATCCTGAGGTGGCCTCGAAATTTCAATCTTGCAATAGTCTTTCCTGTTCCGGTATTCTTCCCCTGTCGAAGGAAGCCGTCGAGGTATGGACATTTCTTTATGAGCAAGCCGCTCAAGCAGATATTCCTACTATCGTTTTTACCCATATTCCATTCTACAAGCCCGAGAACGCCTGCGTGGATAAACCTTTTATATCGCGTTCTGATAACCATCGAGTCCTGAAGCAAAATCATCTTTCCTACGAAACTACCCAACATATTTTTCATTTATTGCCTAGTATAGCCTTGATCCTTTCAGGCCATGATCATATGGGGTGCGACTATAATCACCCGAATGGTGTCATTGAGCATACATTACCAAGTGTTATGGGATATTTTGGAGGAAACATCGGTTTTATAGAGTTGACTTTGAGAGATGTGCCTTCCATGTTTCGCAGAAATCTACAATCCAAGTTCCATCATTACCTCTCATATTTACCTTGTTCGGTCAAAAATTACGTCTACAGTGAAACGAAGGCTTTTGGGTCGTTTTTGGATATGACTTTTACTCGCACCTTTGCAGGTCCTTCTTTCATTTGGTGGATCCTCCATATTTCCACTTGTGTTCTTACGATTTTACGTCTTTTGTTAATATCCTTCATCTAAAGTCTAATCGAAAGCTTCGTACTATCTCCACAATAACATAATAAAAAAAAAAAGTTTTTATGTTTTATGATCTATATGGTATACAAAACTCCTTGTACATTCAACCAACCTCACTCCCTCAAGGACTATTGTCTAGGTACAGTGGGAATCCATTTCCAGCCATGTTTCTGAAAACTATTTACATTTTTTGGTTTCTTCATATGATCTCGTTGTTTTTATTTATCAACACGTCACGAAATGGCTTTATTCTCTATTTTACTGTTTATTTACTACCAGCACACCTTGGTTACCATGGTAACTGAGCATAGCGAGATTCATAATAAGCAATATACTGAAACTATAAAAGACTTGTTGCAATCCCTAATTTCCCCAGGATTTGTTTATTTTTGAGTTTGTTTTTGTTTACGTTTTTGAGGTTTTTATACACACTTTTTCTACACACCAAACATCCTCCTATAAAAACAAGAATATTTGTTTATTTAGTCTACGAACATAGTTCTGCATAAATCGGTCATTGTTTTGTATTTGTCAACGCTTAAGACATCTTTATACCCTTCATCCCTTGTTAGAGAAAAGTTTGTTTTCAGAAAAAAAAACAATGCGACAATTTACGTTAATTGGCACGGCGCTCAGTTTATTACAATTATGCAGTGCTCTAACAATCCAGAAACCTTCAAGAGATTCATTATGGTTTTCTGAAAGTCCAGAAGTTTTGGATTGGTCTGCAGACAAATCAGATCCATCGGAGGCCCATGTTTACGTTGTCAATGATAAAGTGCATCCTGCAATTAATCAGTATGCAATGAGTATTGACACGTCTAAGAAGGGTGCAACTCTTCCACCTCTTGAGCTTACACCTGGTTCGGGTTATCGAGTCAACCTCGTATCTCCTGTCGATAGTTCCTTTGTTTATGCCCAATCAGACAATTTTACCGTGATGGATAAGAAAGAATTAAAGAGACCCCTTGACGATGATGTCTTGCGTGCTAATGCAGTTCCACAATTAAAGATGAATACCTCCAATACTGGCAATTGGACTATGGCTCCCACCTTACGACCATCATCGACTCCTTCTAGCTCCGCTGCTAAAACTACTAGTCCTAATCTCAATACCAGTTCTGTTGTCGTTTATACTACTAGTCCGTCCGTTACTGTTACCACTTCTCCTAAAAACACTGTTACGCCCAGCCCTTATTATGCTAATTCGTCTTCGCCCTTGTCAACGACATCTACTCCCGTTTTTACTAACTCTACTTCTACTACTGTGGTGTCTCCACCCACAAATGACGCTGTAACTCCCAATGCTTCCACGACTACTACCTCCCCGTTAGTCACTTCTAACTTGAATGTTACATCTACACATAGCTCTACTACTTTTGTGCCTTCCGTCACTAATAGCCGTCCCGCTTCAAATTCCTCCTCGCCGGCGATTACTTCTTCCAATGTTCCATCTACTCCTATCAATAGCAACTCTTCGGTCTTGACTGTCCCTACGTCTTCTACACACCAGAGTTCTGTTGCTCCCTACACAAATACTTCCGTCACCACTGCACCTTCCTCTGTGAAACCTGGTACTCCTGCTCCCTATACAAACACTTCCGTCACCACTGCACCTTCTTCTGTTAGACCCGCTACCCTTCCTCCCTATACAAACACTTCCGTCACCACTGCACCTTCTTCTGTTAGACCCGCTACCCTTCCTCCCTACACAAATACTTCCGTCACCACTGCACCTTCCTCTGTGAAACCTGGTACTCCTGCTCCCTATACAAACACT
>JARFMH010000030.1:0-140343 GCA_029532395.1 Schizosaccharomyces lindneri | reverse complement strand
GCCCGGTTTTTTGTTTTTCACTATCATCGACGTGATAGAAGCTCTCCTCTGCTTGAGTCATTTTTTTTACACAAATGTAAAGTCTTTTTTTTTTTTTTTTTTTTTTTTTTTCTTTTTTTAATTTAATGTTTTGTTGGATCCTCGTAACATGGAGGATAATTACAAAAATCAGTTTTCACTTGAATCTTCTCGTGTTTATTTACATTAACGCGACATGTAAACAAACCTCTAACCCCTACATAAATATTCCTATTACTGAAGCGACGCTCTTTTTAACCTTTCATTATTTTTATAATTTTTCTTCTTTTTTGAAAGAAACAAAAAAAAAATAGTTATTGCAAGTTTTCGTGGTCCTTGACTAACACTTGCTACCTATGTTACTTTTCACTTACATTAAGTCTGTCTCCCTCTAGCAAGAGCTAAAGAGAATAAGAAAAACTCGACCCTGTCTTTACCGTGATCATTTATACTGAGGATATCGTCCTTCCGCAAAAAACCGCTTGGCTTATTGGAAGAATATTAGATTATTATATCGAATTCTGTTGTTTTCGAATGATTAGCCAAAATAGCATCCGTGATGCTCTTCCTGTAACAGTAGACGGAACAGCAGAGGAATCCCCTCTGCTAATGTCAGTGCAGTTGCCAAAGGAAATTCTTGAAAATTATCTTGCAGGAAATTTAGAAAACACTCATCTAAATTGCACTGATTCCGGCGTTGTATGTATAACTCCTGTGTCCTTGGTCGCAATAACTAACAATTTTTACAGTCGGTCATAACAGGAGGACGGTCTTATACCTGTAATTCAATACCAGAAACAGCACCTCACGAAGTGTACAGACTGAATGATTCCCGATCTCTCCAGCTTGTAGGTCGAGTATATCAACGTCTCCAATTGCGTCGAGAATTTGATAGCCGTATGGCAGAACGAGTGAAGAGTAGAACAAAAGAAGCTCAAAAAGAAAAAGAAGAAAAAAGGTATGTGTAAATTCGGTATTGAAGTGTTTTGATTGACCATCTATAGAATTGTTACCCTTCATGATACGGCTTCGAAGTCTACCCAAAGCTCCCAAAAACCAAAAACACATCGATTACCTCAAAAAAAACCTAATCGTCCCCTAAATTCATCTTCCCTTTCTAAACCATCTGCTCACAATAGTTTGACTTCATCAGTCCCAACTCGCTCCTCTTCTCCACCTGTACATGTTACATTTTCGTCTAATTATCCAACATCCTCGTCTTCTTCATCTACAAAAAACTGTCTTGATCTTCGTTTCAGAGTCATTCAGCTCTTAGCTGTCGCTGCGGAACAGGAGGACGTTCTTTTGCAACGCACAAAAGCTTTACCCTCCGAGTTGCATTCTTTATTGCCCGATATCGCTCGGAAAGACCATTTTGGAAAGTGGGAGTTGCTTCCGAAGGTTTACAAAGAAGTTAAGGTGTACGACTGGCGGCCTTACAGCGTTGCTGATCGACGCGCTGTAATTCAACGGGCTACTCATGCCTTTAATGAATTAGGTCTACCACAGGACGCGCCAGAGCGTCTATCCTTGGGTTCAGGTATAAAGCCATCAAATCCATTGTCAAAACACAATGTCGACAAAAGAATGTTCTCTAATCATGCTCCTACTTCGTCAGTACTAGCACCCTCCTTTGTGGACACAAACTTGCCTTCATCTTCCTCTTCGCATGCCTTACTAAACAACAACTCACATTCTCCTCATCAAAAATTTCCAAAATCTTCTTCTTCGACTGATTCACCTCCATCGTCTGTTCAACATAAAGTTTCAACCAACCTTTCTCGCACTGGTTCGGAAAGCTCAGCCGTGTCTATAAGTGATGCAGGGAACATGAGTACTCCTGTCTCCGATATACCCTCACCTACTTCTTCCGCTAATTATTCCAACTTATCGTCTCCTCAGGGAAAGCGTAAAACATATTCCCCGTCATACAGTCATACCAATGCTCGAGCCGGCATGCATTCGACCAACGATGTTTCGGACCCCTTAAATCAGCATCAAAAGCAAGAACAATATTTATCGAAACCGAAAAAACGAAGACAACAACGGTACACGGCAGAAGAAATAAAAGCTTTAGCTTCACGTTTTCGGGAAACATATCCTCAGTATAAAAAGCTATACCAAAAAGTTTCATACCTTTACAGTAATAACGACGCCGACAATTCTGATTTTTCAACGTTGCAAAGTGAACTGATCTCATTGCATTCTCAACTTAAAAGCTGGAAAAATACTCTTTATGCCGCGTCTGATGATCAACCAATATAAGTACTTTCGTGCATATATGAATAATGATGAGCATGACATTCTTAAACTTGAAGTGAAATTCATGTAACACTGATTACTGCCTCTCATCATGTGTTAATCAAGAGTCCTGTTTTATTTATGTTTCTTACTTTTCTTATCAATTTTGGTTTATAAAATGAGCCCTTTCGTGTCTTTCTGCTTGTAGTTTCTGATATTTTATGAAATAATTGATTACGAATCCAACTTTCTGTTTATTTACTAACTTACGCTCGGTCATGCATTAAGAGTATAGACTTATTTATATTGTCAAACTGCTGACGGGCTTTAAAGGAAAAAAATAATCATTCATGGAATGAATTTATTTATTCTTGATACTTATATACAAAAATAATTATACAATAACTGATAAATAACCCTTAAAGAATAGAGAGAACCTAATATAACTTAATTTAAATGAATCCTTTATAACCTCATAATCGCATGCACGAATTTTAACATTGAATTTGAGATAGCCACTCTTGGGCTAAACTGCAAAACCACCTAAACATACCTCTTAGGCAATATCCTTTAACCAACGATAGTAATGAGAAGGTAACCTTTTGTGTTCACGTAAAGCTGCAGTAATAACAGAAAGATCAACCTCTGGCTGCCATAGTTGACATTCCCTCGATAATGCACCACTAATTTCCGAATTTGGCTGCATTGAAACTATCAATCCCACCGAAGCCAATTTTTCCCATGCTTCTAAAGCAACGTCTCTTCCCCAAAGTCGAAAGCTATGTACAAGTGCTCCAGAAGCCACTGCATCCAATACGGTACGTTGGTGCAGATGACGATATTCTTGATAAACACTATTGAAGTTGCACGCCGGAATATCTCTATTTTCAAATCTGATGGTACATATCAAGAGTGCCAGTTCTAGCAGACTCAAGTTTTTAACAAGCTCAACTTTATGATCAGACACCCTCAAGTTGAACCTTTGGAAATCACTGTCATTCAGAAGCGGCTGGGATGGCGATCTAGACGTAACGGGAATTAAGGAATCCACGTATAGCATTCGTAAATTTCTGCTGGAATAGTAATGATATTGTACTAATTTGTGCATGTTACTCGATGAATCGGACAGTAAGTCGTTCACCCGGTTATTCCACTCAAGTCTTAGCTTTGATACGGGTTCCTCATCTTTGATAGTAAGAACACTTCGGTATATGCTCAAAAATTGCTGTAAAGAGGAAGGGGGAGGTGTGTGAATAACCATGTGGCTAAATCGACTTTTAACACGCTTCTCAAGGGATTCGAAGCAATCATACCGAGCAGTCAAACCTAACACTAAGATCGGAGCCTTCCTCGACTGTGCAATATCAAACAGGTTGTATAATAACATTTGCCTTGGATGCTGCACAAATAGATCGAACTCTTCTAGAATAAATACAACGGATGCAGAAGTCGTCAACCCATCCTTCGTAATTCCCAAATCTGCAGGGTGCGATAGCGTAGCCAAAAGTCTTGTTAAAGTGTCTGCAAAACTACTTTCAGAGCGAATGGCGTCTTCTGAATCTAACGATTCTAATTCAACTGACAGCTGACGTGAAATTTCTCTGAGAGCTACTTTGTCATCGTGCAAATAAGTTCCGTTTAGTCGTACAGTATAAAAAGACTCGGGTAATTCAGCTCTAGCATTTTGAAGGACACTTTCAACCAATAATGATTTTCCGGAACTTCTTGGACCCACGACAATAACAGAGTTTCCTTCACCTAATACAACAGTCTGTTGCATCCAACGATAAAGTTTGGATTTTTCTTCTTCATGTCCTATAAGTGGAATGCTTGCATTCCCTGTAAATCTTCTAGTAACAGTTGTCTTTAATATTCGTAACTCAGAGTCAACTTTATCAAGACCTAACTCAGATATGAGATTATTTGTAATTTCTTTGGGAGTTGAAACGGGTTTCGGCTTTCTCGGAGAAACTACGCTAAGCTGAAAACTTGCTTTTTTAGGTAAGCCATATGTCAAGGGACTCTCAGGAATTGAGTTTTGATTCCTCGAAGGCATTAATATATTCGTGGAAAGGTTTGGTGTTTTGAATGAAGGTGTAGCAGGGGGAGAAGAGGTAGAAGATGAAGACGGAGAAGAGGGCGTAGAGGGATGAACGGGATAAGTTTTTGAGTATATCATGGTAGGAATACGAAAGGCTTCCTGTTTGTGAGGAATGTCGGAATGACTGATACTTATATCGTTTGTATTCGATTGATCTAAAGGATTATTCCACCATTCCTGCTTATTTATCGGTGAAGTCTCTGGATTTTCTCCAAACTCTAGATCTTCTTCGGTTTCATCGTCCTCTGTATTATCATCATCTTCGTTAGAATTATCAGAAACAGGATCCGAAGGCTGTACTTTTCGTGGTCTCCCACGACCGCGTTTGGGCTGTTCGGTTTTTGGGTGATTTATAATCTCAACAAAAGGTTGCTTCTTGGATACTCTTTCACTTTTTCTTGTACCTGACACTGGAACGGAAGTATCCCGTTCTTCTTGTTTGCCAAATGAATGACGAATTTTCTTTTCTTCTGGAGAAAACATATTTAAATCAACGGTTGAGTCAGATCCATCTCCATCAGTATGAAACTCATGCGTACCGTCATGAATCGACTTTTCTTCTGAACTTTCTTCATTAACCGTCGTCCAACTCTCAGTTGCTCTTTTTAATGAAGGCCTTCCACGGCTACGTCTTCCATGAGGATCGTTATTTTCTGAATCTTGAGCAGTCTTTCGCGGCCTTCCTCTTTTTCTTTTGACGACGGGACCATTCCCCTGGAGATTATTAAGAGGGTATTTTCGTGGGCGTCCACGTCCACGTTTTACAGGTTCTGCTTCAGCAGCTTGTTTTGAGCTTTCTGCTTCGTCCCTGCCGCTGTGCTCGGGTTCTGTCGAATCTAGTTGGTTTGAATCAATCCCATTCGAATCATTCTTGTCGTTGAAACTTTCTAATTTTTTCTTCTCTGGAGAAAGAGTATAATCATTCACAGAGTCATCCTTTTCGTTTTCATTATCAATAATGTCCAATGGGGGTTCTTCAGCTGAATTGTAATCTGTTTCATCGGATCCTGCATCGTCAACTATGATGTCGTTTTCATTATTTTCGTTCAAATTAAAGTCACTTTTAGAAGTGTCATGTTTATGGTCAACGGTATAGTGTGACGAAGTGTCCTGAAACACATTTTCTGCTGTTGGAGATACACGCATGTCAAATTTCAAAGAAAATACATCCCCGCTAGCGTTTAGTATTAAGGTACAGTTGAATTTTTTAGTTTTCTCGAACGAATCTTCAAAAGACTATGCAATGTATTGAAAGTAAATCTTCTAAGGTGGTATTCGGGTTTTGTAGAGGTTACGCATTATGTTACTCCAAAAATATTCACCAAGAAGTTCTTGGTAAATAATACTTTTGTAAAAGCAAAAAAGAAGTTTTTATTTTAAGAAATAATTAGAAAAGCTATTAAGAACTTAAAAGCTACAAATTTCAATTGATAGTTCAACCCCATGAGCATTTAATATATATTGTCATAGTAGTTCCAACATACTTTTCTATAATGACTAATCTACAGAATTCATAAAGAGATCATGTAATGCAATTTTCAGTAGTGCTTTTGGCAATTCTTTCGTCAACCCTCTACTTAAATGTGCCTATCCATATTTGTCACTCTTTTTAGAAACTCGAACATCAAGCAGAGCTTCATGCAGGGAACCATCCCTACTAGCTTGCTTTAAGATCTTTTTCTCTTCTGAAGACAACGGTCTTCCAACCCTATAAAATCGTTAGTAGTGAGTTAATGAAATTAAACGTCAAACATACATAGCTTCCAATTGCTGTGAATGTACAGTCGGTTTTTTTATATTTTGAGTAGATGGCCGTTTCACAAATCTAGTCTGAACGCGTACTCTCCACTTTGAAGTGAAAGTCACTGTATCAGAGGTACAACGAAATACGTAAGTGTCATTCTCATTTAGCAAACACTCAAGGTATTTGTTATTAGACATGCTTTTCCAAGCCCAATAGCCATCATGTAAATATTCAAGTTGCCATTGTTCTTCAGCTCCAATGGCTTCTCGTCTACTAAACAAGTCTCCCTCTTTGCCGGCGGAAAGATACTTCATAAGGAAGCTTTTCAGGACAACATTACCATTCATATCGGAAGCCACGAATACTTGTCTAGTGTTATCGGGTTCTAGAGAAAGAGGGTCTAAGAAAATTCCTACGCAACTCCCTTGAACTTCTTCTATTCCCAAGGAAATGACGGCGGTATCCAACCTTTGACTAAAGAACCGTTAGAGATACATTCTCTTCGAAATTTGTAAAACTTACTATAATACCAGTGGACCATGGATGTCTTCCACTAAGTTAGCATCGGTCCATATTGGATCATTCTCTTGAGACTCCACGGCTGACTGTAAAGATTTTGCAGACTTTTTTCCCTTTTTTTGACTGTAATAAGTACAATGTTAGAGTTATGAATGAAAACATTCGCTAAAAATACAACGTACACCTTTTTGTCGCCTTTAAAACTTAAACGCGAAGGCATGTTTAAGGATGACAATGTTAAAAATATTCACTTATAAATCCTTTGAATGAATCTATTTCTTAATGTACATAACCTATTCACACCGACAGATCCTTGTTTCTACCTCGACTGGTGGTTTTCAAACGTAATGTAAAAGGATACATACACTAGACTTATGAATTATACTTGCTTTTTATGTAATACTATCATAAACATTACTTTTTATAATTTCTACTATATATACCAATATTTTACAATTTAAATAACCAAGTGGTTTGGAATGTAACAATAATACGACGATTCATCAATCATGCAATGGGATACCAGTACGGTCAATTTTTATTTTATTACATTATTGCTACGCGAAGATTTTCAATACACGAAACCGTGTTTTAGAAATAATGATATTTTCTGTTATAGGAGAAGGGAGATTATGTAGAAAGGAAATACCGGAAGCTCGAGTAAAAAAGGAATTGATTGTAAGACTTGAAAGCAATCTGTCATTGTATGGGCTTCGAAGGAATTTGCAGCAAGAAAGTCACCTATGACAACAGCTCAGCTCATGATCTAACCATGAAAAAGATAAGCGTGTCAAGGAACTCATATTCAAGATGAAACTTTTCGTTTTCGAGAACAATTCTAACGGGGAAACCCGTCTAAAAAGACAGGTTGTAGAATCGTATGACGAAAGGAGAAGTAAAAGGAGGACTTGAACTTATAAAAGAAAGCAGGGGGCGTACAAATCGTAAAGATGGTGAAGCATAGGAAATATACCGAAAAGAATCAAGGAGAAAGACAAAAATGGAATACTTGGTAAAGGATTTAAAAAGATCCGCTTACCAACGGTTCATAGAGATACTGCTACGAACACGGTTGTAATCCAAAAGGCCTTCAATAGCACCAACAGCAGAAATGGCAACATCCTTATCCCAAATCATCTCGTTGGCAACACGGGCAACATCATGCTCAGTGATTTGCTCAATACGCATGTCAACTTCTTGAGGGCTCATACGACGGCCGGTGGTAAGCAACTGGCGACCGATATCTTCAGCAATGGCGGTGGTGGAATCCAAAGAAAGAAGAAGAGAAGCGCGAAGTTGAGCCTTGGCACGTTCAACCTCAGCACGAGTGGCAACAGTAAGACGAGCCCAGTTTTGAAGGGTAAAGTGAACCAAGTCGTCGATACGTCCAAGGTTTTCAGTTACCAGGTAGATACCCCATAAACCAGTGTCGCTGTAACTGGTGCTGAAACTCATAAAGCTGTTGGCTAACTGGTCTTGTTGGACAACAGAGCTCAGACGGGAAGCCATATGGGGAGAAGCACCCATAGCGCGGTCCCAGTTACCAATGATGGCTTGCATGACCAAACCAACAAAGTAGTCGGGATGTTTCCAGCTCATACCTTCAACGGCAATAGCAATGTTAGCGGTGGGAGAGTAGTCATCACGAATACGGACCTCAGAGCCAACAAAGCGGGGTTGAGGACCACGAGGGGCACCAAGAGAAAGTTGTTCAGTAGAAGGTTCCAAGTGACCAAAGTACTTCTCAGCAAGCTTGACGAGTTCTTCGTGAGAGATAGAGCCGGCAGCAGCAAGAATCATACGATCGCTACGGTAGTTGTCCTTGATGTAGGTAAGAAGATCATCACGGGTCAAAGATTCAATGTTTTTCTTGGGTCCTAAAATGGTACGACCCAAAGCTTGTCCTTGGTAGGCAGTAGCATGCAAATGGTCGAAGACAACTTCGTCAGCCATTTTGTCAACTTCCTCTTGTTCGCGTAAAATGACTTGACGCTCACGTTCAACAGCGGCAGAGGAAATGCTAGAATTAGTCAAGATATCAGCTAACACAGCGACGGTCTTGGGAACAGCTTCCTTAAAAGCATGGGCATAGTAAACGGTTTGTTCACGAGAAGTGTAAGCATTTAAATGAGCACCGGTATTCTCAAACTCCAGCTCAAGAGCACGTTGGGAGCGGTTTTTGGTGCCCTTGAAAGCCAAATGCTCAAGGAAATGAGCAGCACCGTTGTTCTTTTCACTCTCAGCTCTTGATCCAGCATCAACACCAACGAGAACGGTGGCTGTTTGAGCATAAGGATGATGTTCAGTAGCAATGGTTAATCCATTTTTCAAGGTTGTAGTTTCCGTTTTTGGTAAAGCAGAAGTTGCAAACCGACGTGCAAGCTTGGGGGCAAGCTTTGGCAAATTCGAAAGCCTCAGCATCCTAAATGATAATGATCAAACAAATCCAAACGAAAGAGGTGGGTGGTTTTCAATGTGGATGGGAAAGGTTAAGTACAAGTAACGACGTTTCGGAGCCGTCCACACAAAGTCCAGCTAACGTTCTTACCAATGAAGTTTGTTAGAACTCCAATGTTCGAATCTCGATTGAGTCGAATTTTACTAATTGTTAAGAACATATGCTTATATTAGTAAGAGGATAATTTTTTATTAAGTGTCTTTTTCTTATATATTGATTGATGAAGCAGAGGAGGAAGAAATTGGAAGTCTAATCTATTTTTGGTTCTTATTTACTGAGTTTCTAAAGAATTTAAAAGTCTAGGTTATGCATGACGGTATCGATATGTCCTGTGGTTCGTGAGCCATAACAGCTAAAAGGGATCTAGCAATTGTAGAATAGTTATTGCAGCAAACAAAGTACATTCTCTTTTTTTTTAAATTTTCTTTACATCCTTCTGATTATCCAAGCTTGATTTATTTATTTTTTATTTTTTTTCTCTCAAAGGCATTTGTTTGTTTACCTTCAACATAACAATAATATCTATATACTCACTATCATTCACTGTGGTTCATTATTCGTTTACCGAGTGCTGTGCGGTATGCTATCGTTAGCGCTCACGCTTAGTGTCATATCCACCAATGGTGTAGGACTGGATTCCGCCAATATAAACTCACCGACTGCCTATACTGTAGTAGCTGCCTTTAACCATTTTGGAAATTGAAATATGTTGCAGACACGCCTTGGATTTGGTGCTCTTCGTCAAAGCTCTTTTTTCTTTGCTGCAAGACCCTTTACTTCTAGCGCCGTAAGACAAATCTTCCCTCCTCCTCCTCAATCCATCAAAGGTACTGTCAACGATGCTGCAGTCTTCCCTCCTCCTAGCAAGTTTCACGGAAGTTACCACTGGAATTTTGAGCGTATTGTCGCAATTGGTATGGTCCCTCAAGTCGTGATGCCACTTTTCGCCGGTACATCTCATCCCATTCTGGACGCTGCCCTTGCTTGCACCATGATTACGCACGCTCATTTGGGATTTGAATCATGTGTTATTGATTATTTCCCTAAGCGCAGATTCCGTCGTATTGGCCCTCTTGTGCACTGGATCCTCCGTGGCTTCACCGTCCTAACCTTTATCGGCGTTTATGAATTTAACACTAATGATATTGGCTTGACAGAGGGCATTAAGAAGCTCTGGAAGGCATAATCTATTCAGTTTTGTGTTTTCATTTGTCCTTCTTGGTAAATTTCTCTCGTAGGAGTCTTATTTGCCTTATATCTAGTATAATAATTAAAGGTTTCTCAATTTCCCCCTTCAATGAAAAGATTAACGTTTCTCAACCATTCCCCCCCTCGATTTTTAATCCTCACCTTGTCGCTCTTCTTTTTTGATTATCTGAACTCGTACAAGCGATTTGAATGTCTCCCTCTATTGGAGTTATCTCCAGGCATACAATCAGTTTCCATCGCACGTTCGACTGTTCTTTCTTCTATTTCTGCAAATATCTATCTGCTACTTTTGCTTCTTGTTCTGTCTTTCAGTCTCTGTATTTTTCCCTTTGGAACCATATTCTCGCTCCATTTCTCGCTGGAACTATTTTCCTAAAGGACATCATTTCTGTTTCTGTTTAGCTCATTCATATCTTTTTCACAGCAATTTCTTGCATTACTGTAATGCTTGATTCTGAAGTTCAAGGTATGGATTCCTATACGAGATACGCCAGCCGAACGATCTTTTTTATTAAGGAAGGAAGAATAGTATTTCAGATACTTCCGAATGAGAAGATCATTGACTAAGCAATTGCAATTTAATAGTTCCATAGAAAATCAAATTTTAAATGTATCAATCCATCTCTGTATATTTTCTTATCCCATTAATAGTATAATTTCTGTTTGTTTGCGTAGTTGATTTTCGGGTAACATGATTTTAAGTTTTTTCGCAGCAGTTATCTGATTCTCCTACAAACACCTTGAATTCAAGAACCCTCCAATTTTCAATTCGTTTCCGGTTTTCTCTTGATTTTCGTTCTTTTTTTTGAATTGAAGGTGATTTCACTCTATTTATCCCAAGTTATTCATCGGGCTGACCGCTCGTTTGAACATACAGATCGGAAAACAGCTGGAGACGTTTTCATTGCGAGAAGTTCGTTTATAGGATCGCGCAAATCAACATTGAATCGTACTCTCTCTCTTTTCTTTATTGGTAAATTCTCCTAGGAACGTACACTACTCTTTCGTTGAAATCTCTCTTCTCCTATCGTCCTCTGTGAGACAATTTGTATCTCAGTTACTCTATTCATAGGCGTGTTGGATCCTATTTAACGACTTTTCATTTTTATTACCCAATTCTTTTTCGTCAATTTGCTTTTAGATTTCAGCTAGTTCATCTGAATCCTTTCACTGCATCCTCATTCCATCTTGTTACTCTGGATCTCTTATAAATAATTACCTAGCATAATGGTTACCACAATTATCAATGTGCAAGGAATGACTTGCACTAGTTGCGTTGCTTCGATTCAAGCAATGTTGAAATCTGTTGAGGGCATGCAGCAGTTTACTGTGTCATTATTGTTGGAACGGGCAGTTGCTGTTCATGACATGAGCACGCTATCTCCTGAAGACATTAAAGAACGAATTGAAGACTGCGGATTCGACGCTTCTATCATTTCCACATCGGAAGGGGAACATGGAGAAACTGCTTTATATTATCTTCCTTCTCCTCTAAATCAAGAATTACTTGAAAAGGTTCAAAGCCAAATAAACGATATACAGGGTGTTTTGAATATACGGCAACAAACTCAGCCGGATGCTGTCATTCATGTCAGCTATGATTCCGAAATTACTGGCCCTAGGACGATTTTGAAAGAAATAGAATCCATGGATATCACATGTACTTACAAATCAGTTGATTCCATGTCCTCCAGGCTTCACTCATTTCAGCGCTTAGATCAAGCAAAGGTGTGGAGGTCTCGTTTTATTGTGTGTATTATTTTCTCTTCTTTTGTTATGTTGCTTCCTAAAGTTTTCGATTCCTGCGAAACTATGCGTAGCGTTTTCCTTGTGCCTCATTTATTTGGCATCTGTGCTTCTGACTTGGTAAGTCTACTGCTTTCCATCCCTGTACAGTTCGGTGTTGGAAGAGTGTATTATAAAACTGCATTTCGCTCTTTGAAGCGCTGTACGGCAAATATGGATGTTTTGGTATGCCTGGGCTCTACTGCTGCTTTCTTAGCTAGCGTTTGCTTGATGTTACTCTATAAAGCTCACCATTCTGATGCTTACAAAACTGCTCCAATCTTTTTCGATACCTCTGACATGCTTCTATCTTTTGTAACTCTGGGAAGATATCTCGAAAGCAAAGCAAAAGGCTCTACATCTGCTGCACTCTCCCAACTTCTTAATCTTTCCCCTTCAAATACGACCATTATTGAAAATGACGAACAGATTAGCATAGAAACTGATTTAGTACAGCGTGGTGATACAGTCTTAGTTCGACCAGGTGATCGTATTTCTGTCGATGGTGTAATTATTGAAGGATCCTCTTATATAGATGAAAGTTCCCTTTCAGGAGAACCCGTACCTGTCTTTAAAAAAGTGGATGACCATGTTTTAAGTGGTACTGTCAATGGAAATGGTCGTATACTTTTCAAAGCTCTAAAGTCTCCTCGCGAATCGCAGTTAGCCGTAATTGTGGATTTGGTCCAAAAGGCTCAAACATCGAAGGCGCCTATTCAGGAGTTTGCGGATAAAGTAGCTGGTATATTTGTCCCTATAATCATAATTCTGGCTCTGTCGACGTTTGTATTTTGGTACCTTTTCGTCAATTTCTCATCTTCATATCCCCCGATATTTAATGATAGCATTGGAAAATTTGCTGTTTGTTTGAAATTAACCATTAGTGTTATTGTGGTAGCTTGTCCTTGTGCTTTAGGTTTAAGTACACCTACTGCAGTTATGGTTGGAACAGGTGTTGGAGCTTTAAATGGTATTATTATTAAAGGCGGCGATATTTTAGAAGCACTCAACAAAGTCGATACTGTTATATTTGACAAAACAGGAACCCTTACCCGTGGTGAATTAACAGTTAACCAAATGGAAGTTGTTGAGGAAAGTTCAAAAAAGTTGAACATTTCTATCGATGAGCTCTGGGGATTAGTATATACTGCGGAACTTGCTAGTGAGCATCCCATCGGTAAAGCAATTACTGAAAAACTTCAGGGGCTTTCGCACACCTTTTCAATGGGACTCAAATCTTTTGTTGCAATTCCAGGTCAAGGAGCTAAGGCTGAAGTATCATATAAAGATCGTGTCTTCACTCTGTTATTGGGAAATTCACTACTTTTAAAAGAAAACCAAATTTATACTCCACTCGGGGTTGATCACACGGTGAATTCCGCATCTAATAATGGATTAACATGTGTTCAGATTTCTGTGAATAATGAGTTTATGGGATTTTTCGGATGTATGGATGAATTACGGCCGGATGCAGCTAGCTGCGTATCAGCCTTAAAAATGATGAAGAAAAACGTTAGTTTACTTACTGGTGATCAGCTTCCTACTGCTCGAAGAGTTGCCTATGATGTTGGCATTTTAGCTTCAGATGTTCATGCGGAGGCAGTTCCAACTACGAAAACAGCTATTGTTCAACAGAAGAAGGATGAAGGACATCGCGTTGCAATGATAGGAGACGGCATCAATGATTCTCCTTCGTTGGCTTTAGCTGATGTTGGCATTGCTCCAAGCAGTGGATCTGGCATTGCTTTGGAAAGCGCAGATGTTGTTCTTGTACGCAAAGACGTTTTAATTGATGTTGCTGTTGCATTTGATCTTGCGAAAGTGGTTGTTCGAAGAATACGTTATAACTTAGTATGGGCATGCACTTACAATCTGTTTATGGTCCCTGTAGCTATGGGCTTTCTTTTACCTTGGAACATATATTTAAACCCAATGTGGGCAAGTGCAGCAATGATGTTCTCTAGTCTCAGTGTAACTCTTAGCAGTCTGTTGTTGAAGAGATGGAAGAGGCCTGCACAATATAATACCATTGAAGAGACATCGAATTTCGAAAATGATACTTTCAAACAAAAACTTCGAAAGCTGTGGGGTTCTTTACGCAATAAACTACACAGGGATTCTACGCAAAACAGCTATCAGCGAATCGACAATCAAGTATAATTATGCCAACTTTTACTTTTTTAACTATACCGCTCTGTTAAGTGTATTACCTAAAAAACTGTTTTAATATTTTTATTTTGTTACTTTTTTGGTTAATAATGATAAGACTAATTTTATAGAAATCCGACTTTAAAACGTAGGAAATAAAATTTTGTTGTAAAATCATGCGCTTAAATTATGCAACTGACTAAAGGACGTTAAGATAGTGGTCTATTTACTTGTTCTTTTCTGCTATTTTTTATACCAAGTGAAACGTAATCTTAGTAATTAAAGGAATCATGAGGACTCAGGATTGGCGACACCTCCCTTATCTTTCAACTTTTCTTCCCAAGCCTTTTTAGCATCACCTTTTCTTCTAGTGACCTTACGATGCTTTAAGTCTAAATGACGGCTTATGTCTTCTAAAGTAACACCGGAACCGACGCAACGAGTTATGGCAAAGTAAAGTAAATCAGCCATCTCCCAAGTAACTTCGTCTTTGGTTTTAGCATCACAAAGTTCCTCAGCTTCTTCCATAATTTTGGCACGCAATAATTTTGGATCAGAAAAGAGACGAGCGGTATAAGAGCCCTCGGGAGCATTCTCTTTTCTATCTGTCAAAACAGATTCCAACTGAGGTAAACCAGAGGCATGACCAAAACAATGTAAAGTGTCGAGATGGCAAAAGCCTTTTCCGGTTTGATGGACGACGAAGCGCAGACAGTCTCCATCACAGTCCAGATCGATGCGTAACAACTTTTGGACAGCACCGGAGGTTGCTCCTTTGTACCACAAGCCACGCTTACGAGATTGATAAACACCAGTGCCTGTTTTCATAGATTCAGCAACGCTTTCTTTGCTGGAGTAAACGAGACCAAGGGCAACGCTAAGTTCATTTACAACCAAAGTAGAGTAGAGACCATCCTTTCGATCAGTCTTGGCGTCAATCATAACCATATCAGAAAGATGTAATTTTTCTGGTTCAGCATCTTTGTTAACAGTGAGAAATTCACTGGTGACGACTGGAACAACGGAATGCAAGGAGATTGAGGCTAACGTGTCAACAGAGGGTTTAACAGGAAATTCTAAATAAAGCATGCGGTTTCCACCAACTGGCAAGACTGACTTGTGAATCAGCTTACTAGCTTTCTCAAAAAAATCAGGAGGATAGTCTTGTGCTCTTGCAATCCATTGAAAAGAGCCAGCAAATTTACAAAGCTCTTCAACCTTTTTAATATCAGTGGTATTTGTCTTCAAAATGAGACGGCTAGGAGAAATATCAGACAGTTCTTGCAGAACTTCTTCATTCACCAAAATAGCTAGAGCACCAGCGTTCAAAATCTTAATACATTCTTCAATGGACAATCCCGTTGTTGTATCGACGATCAAATCAACAGACTCCGAAATCTTTTTTACTTTTTCTAAAGATTTCTCAAAGTGTTCAGGAAACACCCGGGTTTCCAAACAACCAACGTATTGAAGCCACTTGAGGGTCTTAATTCCATCACCTTCATATTTCGATAAATCAAAAAATGGTAGCACCGCCATTTTTCCAAAAACAAGAGGAACGTCTAGTTGCGAAAAAGATGGGTTCCATGAATTTTTGCAAGGAACATAACACTCCAAGCAACGTCACTTAGGTAACAGACCCGACATAAGTAACAAGAAGGATCAGTGAGAAGGCATGGGAATCCATAGATTTTACATGAGATTCGTGTCTTGCATTGAAACAATGAAGTTTTTTTTTGTAATTTCTTTCATTATTTATATCATAATATTAAAGGTTTCGTAAGAAAAGTTAGAGCGATCATATTAGAGAATTCATTAAAAGTACACTCGAGTAGAGCTTTCAGCATCATTTTCATTCGGACAGTAGGGACATTTAAAATGTTGAGAGCCATTTCGGGAAAGTTGTCGAAGACTTTCTTGCGCAATGACATGGCCGCAAGCCATCATCATGGGAGGGTTCTCTTCGGTAGCTTGTTCTTTACTGACGGGACATGTAAATACACTGTGAAAGTGGTAGTTTGTAGGTAAATGAATTTCAACCGGTAATTCATTTTGTGAAGTCCATTCAGTATGCTTTTGCTTCATGATATTAGACACCTTTAGCAAAACCGGTAAAGCAATTGAGCCAGCATTAACTACGATATCCACGGGAGAATCCAAAGACATTCCTAAAGCAGCACAAAATTCACGTACAAAAATTAATTCCAAATGTTTCCAATCCAGCCGCAAAGCTTTTCGATAATCTTCTGGAATGTCGTTCGCAATCTGCTCTGTTTCGTGCTGTTCTCTGGAAAGCCCATTGTGGAATCCATTCGTTTTAGAGAAAACAAGACTAGCTCTTCTGGAACTGAAAAACAACGCACCAATTAACTTTTGAATTTCTTTCAAGTGCTTCTCTTGGAATTCCGTCAAATATGTACGACAGTAATGGATAGCCGCTAAGACATCCTTGGTTTGAAAATACTCATTCAGCAACTGGTGCCGACGTAATACAAACTCCAAGTTACTTCCCTTTCTTTCCAAATATCCACGACATTGAAGCGCCCAATCAATTGCAGATTGTAAATCATGCTGACGGATTCCCTGAAGGATAGTATTGAGAAGTGTAAACGCCCGAACCATATTGGGTGGTTCCTCGATCCCGGCTTCTTTACAAAAAGAATGAGCAATTTCAGTTTCTCCTTGACGAAAAAAATGCAATGCCAATGCAGTGTTTAGCTCTTTCTTCTTGTCTTCAAACGAAGAATGTAAGCTGATATCTTCCAGGTTATAGTTAAATTTCCGATCTAATACTTTTCCAAATTTATTCATGGAAGAATTGAATTTCTTTTCTATCTTCTTCATATCATCAAATACTTGCTCTGTTTTTGTACAAGAACTGCTGAATTGTTTCGACACATTGGCAGGATCTGTGATACATGCCTCTTTGGTAGCTAATAAAATGGTTTCTAATTCATCCATTTTTTGAAGACATTTGTCTCCAATTGCCGTTTCCTCCACTCGCTGCCACTCGTCGAAATTCATGGCGTTTGATTTCTCGCTTTTGGTGCCAATTTTGAATACAAATATTAGCTACTTTAACAATGAATCAATAAGAGTTTTCTTTTTCGTTAATCAAGACTAAACACCCTCCGAGAGACCCAGTGATAGGAATTCTTAATGCTCGATTGCAGTCAAAATTTCGAGAGTTTGAGTATACTCTGTTAATTATAAATTCTTCCGTTTTCAAAGTTCAGGGTTCAAGATCCAAATGGTTAGAATATCTTCTTGACAGTTCAATGAATATTTGATCGTTGTGAGTTCCTTCTACATATAGGCACAGTATGACCTACGCCAATACTTCCAATGAATATCTACCACCATAGTAAAGAAAAATGGCAATAAAAAGTGTGGAATTTAACGTCAAAGACATTAAACGACTAAAACCTTGTTTCTAATAAGTAAGTATGAAAGTATGATTTTGCAAGCGTAAAGCTTCAAATCATGGATTGCTAACCTTGGGTTTACGAGCAGAAGCGAAAACAATAGCTTGAATTTGAATTGTTTATTTGTAGAGGATATGGAGAATCAAAATTCAAAATTAATTCGAGGAGATTGTATGCTTTCCCGAGATGTATTTTTTAGATCAGTTCACTCTGTAAAGGGCCTGATGCTATTTCTCTGTTCTTTTGAATGTTTTAAAGCCTACATGAAAATGCAAGTGAATCAAATATTTTGGAACAATCAAAGAATATAATAAATTACCCAACAATGTCCAAGTCTCAAAAAAGCGCACTGGAAAATGATGACGAGTTTAATCAATCTACATAACATAACCCAGACATTTTGGTCGGTTGCTGAAATCATTCAATCAATTGCTAATCTTCTCTCTGATTCTTTTGTGCGAGACGAAACATTCACAAACTTTGTGCTTCACCCTGAGTGAAGCAATTGCCTTGCTTTAGTTAGAGTTCCATTTGTGAGAATACACACATACACACGGTTCTTTGATATCATAAATCCATCCTTATCATTACTAATATAAAGAAATCGTTCTTCACATAATCCTTTTCAATTAGAACTGTAGGAACCACCGGTTATCATACGCTTTTTGTCTTTAATCCATGTAACTTTCTACATCAGACTCAATTCTAGTAGGACTATGGTAAAAGTTACCTTGAATAAAAAAGTACAATTAATGGAATCATGGAATCGCTTCCGAGTCCACACAAATCCACACCAAGGAATTCATACACCTAAAACCTTTTACGGTAACATATTGCTTTAAATGAACCTTCCAATAACAACAAAGACAACCCCTAGTTTTTTGGTTGGGTCCGTACATTCCAAATCTCTTCACTGTTAGGTCCTTCTCGTAATTTTACCCATTGATCCAATCGACGTTCTTGCAACATTTTCTGCTCCTCCTCAGGGCTTTTCGATTTTGTGGACAAGCACCATTTAAAGTCTGTAAAAGCTCCTTTGCACTTATTATAGTCTCCGTACCGGTAATAGTGTCGAATTTGCGAAGTAACTGTCAAACACATTGCCATTTGATCAAAGTAGTATTGTAAACTGCATGGTTCTTCCTGAAAGTCTGGTTTCAAGTACATAGATTCCCTCAATTGTTCGTTTCCAACGTGTTTTTTCTCCTCCATTCTTATAAATCTAACACATTCAAAAATACGAAAGGGTTTAATGCCTGGCGCGCGTAGCCTCTACTATTCTTCGCGACCCATTTAAAGAGCTGGAAGGCACGCACGGTATCTTGAATATATACTCGAAAGCAGGTATTTCCATTCATCATCTAGATTATCTCTCCACCACGCAGGACGAGAAGTTTTTGATATAGAATTTTGAATTCTCTCATTTTTTGGACCTAAGCTAACAGTAGAAGGAAAATTGATTGTTGTGTTTAATAACAATGTCTGGCCCTCATATTTGGTTGCGTGCCGAAAGTAAGCCTTTGGAAGAGCGTAGTGCGTTGACGCCTACGACTGCAAAGAAATTGGCGAACGCCGGTTTCCGTGTCACTATTGAGCGCTCCTCTCAACGGGCATTCAAGGATTCTGAGTTTGAGAGTGCTGGATTCGAGATGGCTCCTGAAGGATCTTGGAGAAATGCACCTCGTGATGCTTATATATATGGATTGAAGGAGCTTCCTGAAAACGATAGTAGCCCTCTTCATCATACCCATATCCAATTTGCTCATTGCTATAAGAATCAAGAAGGATGGCGGGAAGTCTTGTCTCGTTTTCCTCAGGGTAACGGTCTTCTTTACGATTTAGAATTTTTGCAAGACGACAGTGGCCGTCGCGTTGCTGCATTTGGTTACCATGCAGGTTTTGCTGGATCTGCCCTTTCTTGTTTGGTCTGGGCTCACCAAATATTATCTCCCAAGAAACCTTTTGGTTCTGTCCGTCCATTCCCCAACGAGAAGACTCTTGTGCGTCACGTCGCTCGTCAAGTTCGTCTTGCTCTTCGTAAAAATAACAACCAATATCCTCGCATTTTGGTTATCGGCGCTCGTGGACGATGTGGAAGCGGTGCTTGCGACTTGGCAACAAAAGTTGGTATCCCTGAAAAGAATATTCTTCGATGGGATATCAATGAAACCAAGAAGGGTGGTCCCTTCCATGAAATTACTGAATCCGACATTTTTGTTAACTGTATCTATCTTAGTGCCCCTATCCCCAAGTTTTGCACCGTTGATTCTCTTAATGTGTCTGATCGCAAGTTGCGCGTAGTATGCGACGTTAGTTGCGATACTACCAATCCTAACAATCCTATTCCCATCTACAATGTGAACACATCGTTCGATCACCCAACCGTTCCTGTTGATGGTATCAAGGGTCCTTTGCCTCTTGAAGTAATTTCTATTGATCATCTCCCCACTTTGCTTCCCAGAGAGTCTTCCGAAGCGTTTAGCGAGGCTCTTCTTCCCAGCTTATTTGCTTTGAAGGATGTTAACCATGCACCTGTTTGGGTTAGAGCTAAGAAGCTTTACGAGGAAATGGTAAAGAAGCTTTAATTTGAAGTAGGTTGATATTTTCTCTTTCCGACTCGTTTTGATTTAACGAATTTTTTTGTTTTAATCAATGTTAAAAGCAATACTGATTATTATTTTTTACTAGATGGATTTTTGTTTACATATATTATCGTACTTATGTAGAAAATACAAATACAGCCTTTGCTGCATAATTACTGGTTATAATGTAAAAGACGGAATAAAAAGATCATTTTTCGTAACCTATGCTACTTCCCGAGTTCCATGCTATTAAAGTACATGAATTAAATGAACAAAAACTATCAGGAATTAGGTTTGGGATCTTTCGCTAGCTCATGCTTCATCTTGTTTGCAAACGTGAAAAAGATTAATAATCAGAGTGAGTTTTCATCATCAGGTAGTGTTAATTTGTAATGTAGAAGGCAACCAAACCAAGTAATGACCGCAAATCTCGTAGAAGAAAAGATTATGGAATAGATATAGATTACCAACATGGGTATGGTAAGAGAAGGGATTAAAAAGCTGAGATGTTGTAAGTTAGATTCTACCGAAACAGTTGGATCAATGTCCATGAGAGAACCCTAACATCATATTAAGGATGTCAAAAAGAAAGGTTATAAGGACTTGCACAGTTTTACATGAGAATTATAGTTGCAAGTTCAACACAGTAGAAACATCCGGAACCCTAGATAGTTGTTCTAAAAAGGGGATTAGATCTAATAACTCCATGTCATGCATGTCATTAAACCAGGAAGAAATAGGGACTGCATGAGAGGGATGAAAAATATAGCTCGATGGAGAGTTGTCAAGAATAATCGCATCCTCCAAGTTCCTACCCAATTGTGAAAGATCTTTAACGAAATTTCCTTCATAGTTACAACACGCCTCTCGGAAAAGTCTATGTCGAACAACTTGAGAATTATCTAACATGTCTAAGACAGGATCCGCGTATTTAGCAAGAGATGCAGTAAAGACAACGATCTCAAATATTTCACCCATTCTTTGTAAAAATAAATCGACTCCAGGTCTTTTCACAACCCTAACATCATGAAATAACCCATCAATCTCTATGGAAACGACATAATCAGTTGGTTCGATGTACTTAAATGACGAATGGACAAGGGTCTCATCCAAATCTAAAATAAGACACTTTTTGCCTTCGTCTTGCTTAGCAATTGGAGGTAGTAGATATTGTTCAGGACCATATCTCTTAACTTCAGGCAAAGGAATTTCAGGAGGCGCGCTGACTTCAGTGGGTTGCTCATGGAAATGAACATGATTGCTTTCTAAATCTGCATCTTCAGTAACATCTCTTTCACTGCCGTTACTAGGGGTAAACGCGGACTCTAAAGATACAGAAGTACGTGCAGGAGTAGGCGACTCAAACACATGCACAGGGGCCTGACCAGTTCCGTGCGTATGTGTATCCGAATCTGAACTCTGAAGTGTACGGCTTAACCGGCGAGGTGTAATGGGCGTAGGTGACTGCGACGGCCTTCTAGAATCGGAAACTATAGTAGCCTTTTCATGTTGATCTTCAGTGGGTGCACCTTGTATACAAGAGCATAAATTTCCAAAAAACTTTCGAAAAAACGATGGTTTTCCCTGTCTTCCGGATTTTGTCGATTGTTCTTTCGACGACATAATACTTTAACAGGATTCACTAGGTTTTCGTTTATTATAAATAATATAAGTTTACTTTAATTGTTATGCCTATGCTTTTGTTCATATGTTTCAATTGAATAGGCAAATCGCCGGGAAGTTATTTCTTATCCAAATTCTTATAACTAGCAGTAAAAGCATTTATTCTCATCGTTTCCACTGTATATACAGGAATTTCGAACCAGCTTTTTCCTGTTTTTTCACAAAAAACTTTTAAAAATAGTTGGGCGTATGTTAGCACCGTGTCGTCTAGGTCAAACTAGGATAGCGAAGTGTACACGCGTCACATTATTTAGTAAATAAACAGTGGATTGAGTAGGAAAGACAAACCCAAGTTCATTGCTTGGATTTATTTACTAAATAATAAATTTCTACTGATTCCCATAGTGTTAAGCTACAACAGGTAAAGTTCATGCATGATAATAGTATAATCGGACTACTGTTAGTAATATTTCTTTACTCTTAGTATGGCCTACAATTTGACAGTGATAATCAAGTCGACAACATCATATTATTTATGCCATTTTACTCTTCTATAAGCATTCGAAAACACATGAATTGTATTATCGTTCCAAGCTGAGCACAAAGCTATACTGATTTGTGCTTTGAACACAAGGATAACCACTAAAAGTAAATGCATATTTATACTGTAACATCATCGGAGAATAGAAAATAGTAGTTCTCATTATTAACGTTATTTTGAAAGATATTAATGAAGTAAAATCGTCTATAGATGTCTTGGAAAAGAGAAAAAAAATAATAATAGAAAAAAAAAAGAAATAACCATCCACGGACTTGCCAGTCAAGTTCGAAATGCAGCGCAATTAGTGTAATATATACATATATATATATATGTACAGTCTTACGCATTGCCAGAAGTTGAAAAAAAAAAGAAGGACAAGGAAGAAACGTGAAACTGATAAGTTGTGAACCATGAAACAAATGAAAACTGATGAAAAATAATTAAATAACAAGATGAACCCGATCTCTTACATTATTCAAGGTCTTTTTTAGAAATACATATTATCCGAGACCACAGGACTCTTCACTTTCGAGAACGCATCTGAATCATTTACTGATCCCCGTAATGTACTCCCGATTTGTCCATTCGTCCCAAAGGCATGTGAATAGGCATGTTCGCTACTCTTTTCATTATTGGGCAAATTGGGCAGCGGCCTTGATGGGGGTGACTCTAGATACGTAGGAGGACTCTTCACTATCTTTTGACGAGCAGGGGCTGTATTCGGTCTGCGGTCTTGGTTTCCTGTGATGAAATCATGCTGGATAGCCTCAAAGGGAGTCATCCGTTCCTCCGGATCCCACTTGAGGCAGTCAGCTATAAAACTCAAAAAGGAGATATCTTTGCATTCTAACACTTGATGCAAAGATTTAGCAAACGGTCTTCTACTCACACCCTTCGAAGAAACAAATGGTCTAGGCTTTCCGAACGAGTCAAAGAATACTTTTCTTCTTGAACATTTTTCAAGCATGGAACGATCAGGTGGACCGAAGATTTCCATTATGCAAGCTAATTGTTCTTGTTCATTTTCACCAGGGAAAATTGGAAAACCTGTGTACATTTCAGCAAGAATGCATCCAAGACTCCACATATCTATAGGAGTTCCATAGCCCATTCCTAAAATGACCTCCGGTGAACGGTAAAATCGAGATTGTATATATGTATACACAGATTCTCCTTCAAAACAACTACTCCCGAAGTCGATAACTTTAATTTGAGACTTGAAAGGATGACACAACAATATGTTTTCCGGCTTTAAATCGCAATGAATGACATTTTTTTGCTTCAATAAACTTAAGCATAGTAAAAGCTGCTTTGTTATACTCTTGATAACAACAATCGGTAAACCTTTAAATCCGTTACTTTTAATTAATTCATACAAGTTCACTCCTAGTAACTCTGTAGCTACACACAGATGATCGCGAAAGTAAAAGTGGTCACTATACTGAAGCATACAAGCTTCGTCCATAGGATCCCATTCACGAATCTTTTGTAGAATATTTGTCTCAACCAGTGCCTGTATATGAAACCGTTTCTTATTTCGAATGATTTTTAAGGCAACGAGCTTTCCTGTTTCATAATCGATACATCGCAAGACCTGACCGAAGCTTCCTTTACCAAGGTAGTCAACTACTTCGTAACGATAGGCAATATGATCCCCCAAAATAACTCTATAGTCGCCTCGTTCATCATCGAAGCCATAATTTGTACAAGTTTCATCAATTGATCTAGATTTATCCACGTTTCTTAAACCAGTAAAGTAAATGTTGTCGTAAGCCTTTATCTCCTCCTCTTCATACCGAGTAAGAGGTGCAGTATTGATAAGCAAAACATCAGAACTCTTTACTGGTGTAATCTTACATGCACGATCAAGCAGAGATTGCATAATTTTGGCTTCATCTAGCAACCGATTTATACGTTTGCTATTTATGGCTTTCATAGCAAGATCTGCAAACTTATTGTCTAATGGTTCTGCTAAAGGAGCAGCAGCTGGAGTAGGTTCATTCTTCGGCAAATCGTTATTTAGCGAACTTCGTTTAGGATTATAGGAAACGCTACGCTGCTGATTGCCTTGTCTCGAGCCAGAGGTAAAATTTGAAGGTATTTGTGGTACAGGAGGGACATTATCTTCAGAACGATTTTTTGTGTTATTAGCTTCGGACTGAGTGGAAGGAAGTCGAGGGACCGGAGGTGGAGGAGGAGAGGAAGGATTCGGAGTATAAGTGTTTGACCTATCTTTAGGAGATTTAAACCAATTGATGATTTGTTGCATTCGGCTTTTCGTCCTAGTAGGCGTCTTTTTTCCGTCTTTCAGATATTCCTGCGGTATAGACGGGACTTCAGGAGCTTCTTCATTTTTTGACTTCGCTTTCTTTGCTCGAGACGAGCTTCGAGAAAAGCTAAGCCTACTGAAAAACCCACCTCGAGAAGACCTTCCTTCTTTTCCAGACGACTTTGTTTGCTTGTTTACTGTATTCGGTTGGCTGCCTAAATTTTTCCCTTTTGGAGAATGACGACCGGAGCTTTGGCTTTTTCGGTGAGAACTAGTATACACTTGCTTTGAACTGGGTGTTTGAGCTTCTAAACTTTGAGACGATTTGTCCGCGGAGAACGGAGACTTTGGAGCAGCGTTACCAGAGGTTATGGAAGATGGATCATTAGACGAATTGAGATTAGAGAGCGCATTTAACCTGTTAGGAGGATGTACATGATTACTGTTTTGGTTCGTATTTTGAGTAGAAGTTTGAGCATTGACAGCAAAAGCCGGGTTCGGAGAGAAAGAAGACCCTGAATGTTCCGGAAAAACTGTGTCGACATCTGTGGGATTGTTTTTGTTTGGTAAGGAGTTATTTCCGGTAGATGGCGTTTGATACCTTCCTAGAGCTTCATACGAAGAAGGTAAATTAGGAACTGGAGGGATCCCAGATTTGTTGTAAGAAGTATAGTTACGAGAAGGATAACCAGTATTCCGCCAAATGCCCGATGACTTTCTAGGTACTGCTGGAGAATGTATCGAGGAAGGATTACTACCATTCGGCGATGTCATTCCTGCATAGTTCGATGAATCTTGAGTAGAAGTAGCACCGTTGTTCATTGAACCCCAATCTACTGGCTTCGTAGATTTGTTATAAAACGAAACAGAAGGAGGCAATCCTTTAGCATTTGTGATAGAAGTCGTCCTACGATGAGATGAGCCAGCAGATGATCCTGTGTTGGTTGAAGGAGAGTCATGAGGATGGTTGTTATTATTGATGCTAAGATTTGACAGACGGTTTAATGAAGTTCCAGGGCTATTTTTGGAAAAAGATTCATATTCAGAACTCGTGCGTGCAAAGCCATTCGCTTGCAAAGATGATGGCATTGGATTTTGGGATTCCGCAAATGTACCAGACGGTTTATGCCCAAACGGATCAGAATGATTACCGCCTTGACCCCAGTCAGAAGCTAGATTACCATTTGCATTTGAAGTATGAGTAGACGAAGCAGTATCTGTCATAGAACTGCTATAACTTGATCGTTTTGAGGGTTCCATGCCGCCAGAAAGCGAAGTTGTGTTCTTGTAATCTGATGTATTAAGCATTTGGCTATTAATTCCAAACATTTTAGGAACTTTTCGAAAAGACTGATATGTTTCTAAATTTGTTTCTTCGTTTACATTATTATGGGGTAAGGTTTTGGTGGACTGGAAGTTGTTCATCATGATACTGCTTCTCACAATCCAAAACCCCAAAAATAAAGAATTATTTAAGGGTAAGATTGAAACAAATTAATTGTTTCTGTCTTTAATTTTACTTCAGTTCCTCAATTATGCAGTATTTTGATCAGTCCTTTTTCCACTAGTGTGTGGTAAAAATTAATATTGGATCGTGTAGCGAACTTAACTACTGTACGCCCAGCTATAGTCAGTCGCTTAAGCTTCAAACATATACTTACGCTTTCCAAGTGTATATATTATAATCCTTTTTCTATTAAAAGTCAAAAAATTTTTATTTATAAACACTTCACGAAATCGGTCATCCATTCAAGACGCGTACTCATCATTCTGTTGGTTCTTTCTTACGCATCAATTAGCTTCCTAAAGTAGAAATAAATAATTAATTGTCATTCTTTTACTTCAAAACTGATCAAATTTGACCCAGTTAGCTGACTTTGCTTCTTCGATCCCATATCCTATCGATTGTCTTCAGTGTTTTTATCGAAATCCTATTTATTCTAGTTCTCTAGAAACTGAATATCAGTATGGAACCTCCAAATATTCTTTCAAGCATTCCTTATAAGCAAAGCCCTCTTAATCCAGAAGAGTTGAATTTGACTCACTATTGCATGTCTTCTCTATTGTCTATACCTTGGAACGATATCAGTGTAACTGGATTCGAATACCTGGCGAAGAAGTATCGACTGGATGTTTTTTCAGATACGTCAAACCCTAATGAAGTTTTACTTAGTCTTGCTGGAAAAATCATTCTCATCGATGTATGTCGTTGACTGTTTCCTAATTTATGGGCAATATAAGATTGTGTACTATATGAATTTGCTAACAAATGTATTTAGGTAATTATCCCAACCCATGGAACGTATAGAGACATAAAGATTGCTTTAGCATTTGCTGATGCTACAGGTGAACAATATAAGAACACGACAGCAGAAGAAATCCTACAGAGTGCCATTCGTGAAAACAATACTACCTTACTAGAGCGAAACGTTGCTTTATTGGCAATGCTTGATCGCTGTTCACCGTCGGTTCAACAGAGCTGTTTTCAATATTTGGAGACTTTGAAATCCACATTCAATACAATTTATAATTCTAGATTAAAAAACCAAGCTTCTGAAGATGAGATGGAACTCATTATGAGTACAGAGGGAAAACCTTTGAACGACAATGACGGGAATTTAGGACTTCAACTTGCTTTTTGGAAATATCAAGATTGTTTATATAATGTGAAAATATCTATGAATGAACTATCTTTAAATTATTTACCGCGCACGCTTTATGGATCTCAGTTGGTTGCTGAGACTCCCTTGAAGACTTCAGGTGAAGTCAACTGGTTACCAGAAACAAATTTATCACAAATACCAGCTACTATGGAGCTTCTTTTTGAAGACTATCACATAGTGATTCCGGAATTTGGTGTGCAAGCGTTACTTAATTTTCTTCAGATTGGCGACGTAAATCAAGCTGGAAAATTTCTTTCTTATAAAACATTGGTAAGTATTTCACTATATTTTCTCGAACATTTTCTAATGTACAGCTGGATCTTCCGAACCAAACAACAGCGGGCTATCCGTCTATCAACAAAAGTCATATTATTTATTTGGGAGGAACTGACATTCCTGCCCGCTCTGTTCACAGGATCCCTTACAGTCATCCTCGACAAATTCTTGGTATTTTCCAATACGTTCGTCAATACCTGACTTTACAGACTATTTTCGAAAATGTGAAGCCTTGGTCTACAAAAATTACCGCTACAGCTTCCCTTCGTTTGAACCTTATTATGAAGCAGTATCCTGTCATTCATATTCAGTATCAAGAGCTAAATAAACTCTCTAACGTGGATCCAGTCATCGCCAATATAGCGGTCCTTCCAAATGGTATTATTCAACTAAATTCCATTGTATTTGGGTCAACACCCACAAGTGAAGATGTTGCTTTAAAAATACAAAAAATGCTTCAGAAAACACTGAACATCGGTCTTGTGTTGGAGTTTGCCATGCCAATTTTGTTTAAAAACATACAATCTACTATATAAGGTGTATTGATAAAAAAAATAGTATTTGCTAGGAGTAAATCAAGCAATATTCCTATCTTATTTTGAAGTACTTAAGGCGAGCCTGCAGAACCTAAACTTTTGTAAAAATCCGAATGACCAACCACGTTGGTCAGAGTTTACTCGTCTTCACTTTCAGATTCATCGCTGGCTTCAGCAAGCCAATTCAAAAAGGGACGAGCGGATTCCTGAATCTTCTTACTGGTTTCACGGCTAACGTATTTCTTGCTAGGTTTAGCGCCCCATTTCTCTAAGGTTCCTTCAGAAACCAAGTCACTTTCATAAATTTCTAATAAAACCTTAGAAACAGAGTCCAGATGCTGAAGCTTCGTCGACTCAATGAGACGTTCGTATCCTCCTAAAATAGCTCGCTCATGCTTATCACTGTTGCAAAGCTTTTTGAAAAGGGCAGCATGTTTTTCAAACTGGCCCACGAAGGGAGGGCGAATAATACGTTGAACTAAGACAGCAATTGCCTTACTCTTATGATGAATATTTTCTTCCTTCATTTTTTTGTAAATGTCAACGTCAGACATGGGAAGTCGTAACTCCAACCATTGACCAAATTCATCATAACGAGCATCGGCTTCATCATCCTCTCCACGTGAATCATTCAAAGAGAGCACATTTTCAATATTACCTTCTAATTCTTGAACACGAGCACGCACAGCTTCCTCACTTATATCAACAGCCCAATCTTCCTCGTTGATTGTTTCAGCAGTGGGCAGCTCGGCAGCTTCCTTACGAATACGACGGGTAAGCTCATCTTCAGCAGTATCGTCTTCTTCGGCATGACCGGAAGCCTTCTTGTGCTTATGGGACTTTTTGGCAGGTGGATTTTTCACAATAACACCCGTAAGCTTGTGTCTGCCGTCGATTTCTCCACGAAAACCACATGCTTTGCAGTCGTAAGTGATGGTTTGATCCTTCTTATTGATGCTCAATTCTGTTTCGGGATTTAGGCAAGAAGCACATAAAACGAAACGGCGAATAAAAACATCCAACAAGTCTTGAAGCTTGGCAGCATCGTGTGCTCCGTTAACGATGTAACGATCCATATCAGCGACAATGGTAGTCTGCGCTCCAAGTTCAAAACCAAAAAACTTGGTTAAATACAAAGGAGGCCTTCCCAAGGCTTTAGCAACATCGGTCATATTGGGAATGACCGTTTTTATACCATTACCTTTGCCTTCAATCTTCGATTGCAGCTTCGGCATTTGGTAACGATAAAAGCTATCCTTAACGTCACGTCTAATATTGATAGTCGCCATGGTATCGTTTCAGTCTAATTCAGAATAATTCTTTTTGTTTTCCGGTAATATAAAGTTAGCTCAACTTAATTTTTTTGACAGCGGTCGGTGCTCGTGACTTATTTTCTGATTTGAAATCGCATAACAAGTCACTTATCCTTAAATAATAGAAACTCAGGTATTCGAAGCTCCTTTAGGTGGCCACTTCGTAAACTTTACTAAAAAGCACTGTTCTGTTTTTTTTCGATATCTCAAACATGAAAATTCCTTTGGTTATAATTTTTCCAAAGGTATGTGTTTTTCTGGTGCTTAGGAATATGGTTAAAGATCAGTTAGCATCAGGTATATATATTTGGCCTTTTCTCAGTCACACGAGAGAATTTTCGGAAGTAACGATGTTACCTGTACAGTGTTCTGGCCGCGCGTTAGTAAACAGAAATGAAATCAAATGTGGTAGAACTTTATACCGTAGAGATTCATGTAGTAGATTCGTAAATAACAAAGAACTTATAAGAAATACATAATTCTTTTATATTTTGACTTTGAGGAGTTTAACCCGTATTTCGGTATTTTGGCTCAATGTAATCAAGCTCGAGCAAGTGAAACACGTCTCTTTCCGCTGAAACTGGATCCTTCCATTCATCAAATGTCGTAGGGCAGATGTCTTTTCCTGTCTTCAAATCAGTAATGTCGAATGAGTCTACACTAAGCTGGCGTTCATTCGCATAGACTTTTAGATCTCTCAAAAAGAAGATACCGCCACTCCATCCCAATACGGCGGAGCCAAGGTATGCGGGTGGAACGACAATAATATCGATTCTCCTGTGTATATTTGACTCTGGTGACAATATTACCGCCAAGATAACATATCCCTTTTTTCCACCACAAGAATGTTCTTGAACAGAAATTAAATTAAAAGAGTACTCTTGTTTTAGAATTTCTAGTAGCGCATTCAATAAATGTTTAGTTGTGTGAGCCGGTGAAGGACTTAAAACCATATCAATGTCAGCACCCACGGGTTTTCCTCGTCGAAAACCTCCTACGAGACAAGATTGTACTTGAATGGCGTCCGGTAATGAGGCTAGGACTGTCTTGTAAATATTTGTAGCTTCTTCTATGGTTGTTGTTTTCGAAAAATCCTCATAATACTCAAGCCCAACTTGAATCTGTTTTGTAAAGGTATCTTTATGCTCTCTTGCTTCTTCAACTGTGCGCCATCCCTTTTGATACCATTCTAGAGCTTTAGCCGCCCCAACCCCAAATATGTTGTAAAAGAGTCGGATGACCTTTGCCGCCGGGTCACTTTTATATCGTTCTGCTTCTTTTAGTTTACCAGTCGTTGAAAATTCTCTCCATAAATGAGCAATTTTCGGACCACATCCAGGCAGTTTGCTGAGGAACTCACCATCATCAATCTTGACCGGGAGAGATTTAATAGAAGAGATAGCCATACCGTAAGCGCGAGCTCGCATAGGTTCACCATTAACTTCTCTACATAATTTCAATACTTCTAAGGAACCTACAAAGTCTTGATTAAGACAAGTCAAAGGCGATTTTCGCTGACAAGCATAGCGCGGCATTTCTAGCACATACGGAAACGAGTTGTTTGTGGGATAGACTTGACTTTCGCATTCCTGAGAAGCTTCTATTTCGGCTTTCGAGCGTTCCTTTAAGTCATGAACGGGATGCTCGTTTTCCTTTAAACTATCCTTGACTTCACTCTCCTCAGGCAACCGACGTTTCTCTTCTTGAAACTTTCTTGCATTATACCACAGAGTACTACTATGACTTTCTGAAAGCGGATGTTTTGGCTCGTTCAGCCAAGAAACGTTCACCACATATCTGCAAAGTGTACAACTTTCCAAGGGCGTTCCTATAGTTCTCAATTCACGTCGTACTCTTCCTAACTGTACGTAGTTTACAAATATGTACTCGGCTTTTGTAGGTTCTAACAACACTTTACCACCAAGATGAAGGATTTTCGCATGATAATCCAACAACTGTTGTTTAGGTAATCGTCCTGGTAGAATATAAGCTGTCGCGTTTGAAAGAAATCCCATAAAGTCTGTCAAACGTTTTGGATTCTGAAATTCAATAAAAATTACTACTATTAAAAGAAAATACTACCCTTTGGAAGGAAATTCCAATAAAAATAAAAGACTTTGATCAAGAATGTCTACCATTTATGGTAATGATGAAATCATAAGTAATATAGAAAACAATAGTCGCTTGAATCAATCATTATTCAGTAACAAAGTGTTTTGTTAAAATGAATGTGTAGAATGTTTGCAAATTATTATACTTATTATCATAGAATTGTTTTCGCTAATTGAAATTGATCTCGCTATTTATATAGCTTCAAAATGAAAAAAAAAAGATTACTTAAATTATTAATCATGTAACAATTGTTGTTTTCAACCCTGACCATGGAAGAACGCCCGCATTCTCCTTTTTAAGAAGCCGCAAACAACATGAATCCTACGATATCCATGTCAATTCCATCTGAATCACTTTGCGCAATCATTAAATAGTACTCAGCCAAAAAACCAAGTTGAAAATCGTAAAAGTAGCCTATATTAAATGGCCTATAGAAAGATCCACAAGCTCTGAAGGACTTGGAACAGGCTTAGAAGGATCCCATCGGAATATCCGCAGTAAATCTCGCAATGCTAGCAGGTAGTCATCGTTAGCAAGGTTATTGTTTGCAACATCGGATAGTGCTCTTAAGGGAAGTTCGCAATCTCGAGAAGCAAACGAAGCTAATTGCGGAAGCGTCTTAAGACAAACTGATTCGTTTTCCCTATACATTTTATCAAAATTCGTTATATTATCTTGTATTTGTTCCAAAAAGTTCAGCTTGAAAGTTTTCGTAGGGACAACCCGAATTTTTCCTTGCCATTGAATAGTCTGAATCGATTCTCTGTCTTCACGATCGTCAATTACAATGTTGCCTCTGTTCTTAAAACCTCGCGGCAATCCTACTTCAATTACTTTAGCTCTTTTCGGTAATCGATATCGAGGAGTTACATGCTCAGCATGATTTGGACATTTCCATTTTCTTACGCTAGAAGGTAATGTAGACAAGGGAGGAGAAAGGCAATCGGGGTGCCAGTAAGTGAAACAGTAGTCGCACACCACCATGCTTTGACATGGTAGCACCGAGCTTTGACAATGATAGCAATGTACAGGTGCACCATTCCGATCTCTTAACAAAAAAGCGTCCCTATCATCCATAATATTTTTTCGTCCCGTTCTAGATGGTTTTATAATATCCGTTTCCAAGTATTCACCAAAAACACCGATACCAATTCCCTGGAAATAAGATCGTATCGTGTATGGTAATTGAAACTGACAAGGGTTACTCGAGTCAACCTCTGTACATAGACGCATCCAAACGTTCACCATAGAGTCTTGTTCTTTATTCACTTTTTCTTCCATATCTTCTTGATCCGAACCTTCACCGTATAAAGACCTGTATCGGCAACTATTACAATACCAAGCACCATCCGGTAAATTTGTTTCCTCAATAGGAGGATCGATACAGCTGAAATGAAAACTATTAGGGCAAGTTTCACAACAGAGAAAATTACCAGATCCATGGCATGCAGAACAAAAATCGTTATTGTATCTGTATGTGTACTCCTGAGTAAAGGGATCCAGTTCTGTTCGCTTTGAATCTCTACGCGCTTCCGATTCTTTTGGTTTCTTTTCCGTAATTTCCGATGAGCGAATACCTTCCGTTCTTTGATTTTCTTCAGAAGGTGGTTTAGCTTTAAATGTTAACTTTCCTTGGAATTTTGATTTCGTTGCAGGAATCTTGGTTTTTGGATTCTCCTTCACTAAACCTTCCTGAAGAGGTATATTTTCTTTAAGTACTGGAGCTTCGCCAGTCTCACTAGCCTTTTTCTCGACTTCCCGACTTTCAATAGGCTGAAAGTTGTCGTCGACAGCAGTCCAAGGTAGGAAATCCTCTTGTTCCTCTTGACTTCTTCCTGATTTTCTTCTTAATCGTTTGCTTCCGTATTTTTCTGATGGTTCTTCCTTAACCGTAACCGATGGTTTCTCATTTCCCGTGTGTAATGGACGAGAATTAACTTTGATCTGCTTCCGTTTCGCATTGCCAGGAGGTGAGTAATCTGAATCACTGCTTTCTTCTTTTTCGGGTTCTTCTTTTCTAACCCTCTTTAAATCGGTGGATCTTCTATGATTGGATTTGTTTGGTTTAGTTATCGTCGCCAATTCGCGGTCTGCTAAAGACTTTTTCTCTCCAGCTTCAGTAATAGCCTTTATATCTTCCAAGATGGAAGCTTGATGAGCTTCTGTTACATGATTCCATGGCTTCAAATCCATTTTAAGGTAAACCAGCTCAGTCGTGTGCACCAAGGAAAGTTCGTTGTTCCTTCAGTCAGGTGGAATATTCATCAAATAACGAGAAGTAAGGTATACCTTCATATGGACCTAGGTAAAAGAATTATAATAGAAGAGTTCTTTTTGTTTTGTTTTGTCATCTAATATACAATAATATACTTGCACCAAAGAACTTCCCGTTGAAGAACTAAGTGAGATCTATCTGCTCAGTACGAAGGTTGGCAGCTTATATAGGATATATATATGTATAGATTTATGCCGAAGTATTTTTATTTTTATTTTAAAAAAATTCACCGTTCTCCAAAATTAGTAAATCAAAAAACCAGCCGATGTAAAAATTCGTTAAACTCATAATTATGCATTGATCGTAATAGCATTTGCAGAAGAAACGTATATTACAAAGGGCGTACAGAAAACTCACACCATTAGGCTTAAAATTATAAGCTTTTCACTCATTTTAAATCCCAGATTAAACATGAAGCAACTAACCAGTCTCCGTTTTACTGCAGCATTTGAGATTCTCTATTTAATTGGTGAGCCTTGGAAAGCAAATGAATTTCAAAGTTCCCAAAAGACAATCCAGGACCAGCAGAAAAAATCTCATTAGCGCAGTAATGACAACGAATCCGCACAAAAATCTGCTCAGCAGGATTCTCAGCTTGTTTTATCATGAGATCAAATTTTTCATTAGGGTACTTGTAATTTATTTCTTCGACACACTGCTTTACCCACTCTGGGGTAAAGTTCGGTAAGGGATTTCCTTGCGTCTGAGGCATCATTGGAAATTCGGTTGATTTTGGCGAAGCCAAAGAAGAATTAAAGTATGGATTAACTGTAGCATCAACTAGTGTATCACTTTGAGTAGAAGGGTAGCCAGGTTGTGAAGGGTTGGGGGGATGTGATTGCGGCAAAAATGAGGGCATGAATTTAGAAGAGCTTGAGGAACGATCCAGAGACAATTTAAGTTTTTCTGGTGATATCTTAAATCTAAGCACTAGACTTTCCTTTAGTGGAGCCATGAAAGCTTGATAGTCAAGTGTTGCTTGTTTCTGTGCAATTGCATCAGCATACATTTGGTTCCAATCATCATCAAATGGAACACATGAGCTTCTATAAGAAGTTCTATGTATTTTGGGGATATCATTCAAATCAGGAAGTGCCACCCCGTGTTTCGCGCGTCCTTGTCGTCTTCTCATTCTTCTGGCTTCACGATCGTATCCACGATCTTGGCGTTCCATTTCAGCGTCAGATAGTTCATATACCATCGGAGAGTAAGATTTTGCATTCACATCTTTAGAACGAAGAGCTTCCTTTAAAGATGGTAACATAAAAGATCGTATTTCTTCATCGTCAATTTCTTTTCCATCAAATGTATAACCAACCAAAACCAGAGATTTTAAATACATCTGCGATTGTTCTCGAATAGAATGCGAAATTGCGGTACAAAAATCTCCACTTAACCCAAGATCGAAGCACATAACTGAAGCAAATTCTTCAGCACTTCCGGATGGTGAATATAGATCCCATTCGAATTGATCCACGAGGTTTAAGCGTCCTATCGTAATATCAAGGTTAACCATAAACCGAAGGTCCGTATTGTAATTATTATAGTTATTAATTTCTTCTTCTCTTGCATTTACTGACACGTCTGTTGAAACTCCTTCTTCTGATAATGGAAGATGCCGCCGTTGTGAAGGATCTTCCAATTTAGCATGTAATGACGAATCGAGAGCTTGTCGAATGGGCCGGTAATCATGAATTTGGGATTGTATACTTTTTGAAATATTTTGTGCCATATGCATATGATTTGGAGGAATGTCATAGTCTAAACATAACTGTTCGGCAAAAACGTCTAAAGGAACGCATTTATCGTAGGCATTCCAGGTAAATGAATCTCTTAATTTATATCTATCTGCATCAATCTCAAGCCTTATTGGTACTAAATCCACCGGTAGTTCAGCTTGAGTACCATTTATCCTCCGGTCAAATGAATAGCAATACCGACCTCGCACTCTTCTTTTATGGTTAGGGTAGACAACTTTTGATTTAGCAGAGGTCCATCCGTTACCAAAACCCGCATAACCAATGCCAAATCTACTTATTGCTGCCTCTGAACCCGAACGCAAGGACAGTAATTCACGCGCATTCTGGTATCGAGAAAGCGTGGTATTAAAAATGCTATTTTCTAATTGATTTTCCGATATCTGAGATAAATAAGCTTGATCTGAAGAAAGACAATGCAGTAAGTTGGCATCCATTAGGCTTTGGATAAAATTGCGCACAGACTAGAGTACCGCAGCTTTTTTAGATGTAAGGAACCTATGCGGTTTTCTGTTTCACACGGAAACTATTTATCGTTGATTAGATTTTTAAGTAATTGTTTAATTATTTCTATTTTATGTTGGTGTATTAACCAGATGTCCAATTAACATGCTGATATCCATTTCTTAAAATCCAGTATGCAGGTTTCTACGAAAAGAGTATCTAATTTATCGTAATATTTAGAAAAAATTATTTCAGGAAGTTGACTTTTGCGTTTCCAATATATAAGATGAAGGTCTCCACGATACAGCCAGAGGATTCACAGCTTCAACAAGTAGTTTAAACGGCCGAGGTGCATCGAAGGAAACGAAACCGAAATTGTGAATTAATAATTCTCCATTCGAAAAAGAGTCATACACATGTGAATGAAGTTTCTTGGGCTGTATATACGCGAGAAATGATGGCAGTAGCCTGGTGGGCGAGCGAGTGACGAGCCCTATTGCAGAATTCTCTGAACATTTCTGCTCAAGTTTTTTTATTTTCTCGGTGCTACTGACGTGAAATGGTAATTTGGTAAAAACTTTAGCCAGTAATGGCTCATTATAATCTGGGTGGGAAACATAAGAAGGAATATTAAATGAAGAGACACCTTTGTCATTGGAAGGTAAGTTGATTTCTTGATTTTTCCAAACTTGTCTTTGCTCTAAGTCAACGAATTCCTCGGCTGAGATTTCCATTGGTGTAACACGAACAAGGCCGCCAAATAAAATGCTCTGCGCAGAGTAAATCGACACCTGAAGTGGTTTAGATTTAAGCTGCTTTTTATGTGAACGTACTTTAGGAACCAACTCTTTAAATACCTTCGAGTCTATCCAAGGTAACAATGATCCTAAGATCCCAGAGTAGCCCGGAGTATCTATCACTTTTCCATTTTCTAGACCTGTTAAGGCTTTTCCAAAACTCGATGCTGTAAAAGGCATAAATTTTAATGTCGTTCCCGGAAGTAAACTTTCCATTGACAATTCGTTTACCAAACCATGTCCATACTTAGCAAAGCTTTGAATAAGACTGGACTTACCAGAGTTTGCTTCTCCAATTATGTATACATGACCACCTGGTTTGAGGAACGGCTGAATTTTTGAAAGAAGCTCCCTCATGGTTTCAGTAGGGCTATGACATATTGTTAGTAGCATTGCATATTCGGGACTCAAACCAAGTGCCTGAAATAACCAAGATGCATTAGGACGAGGAAGAGTATCAACGCGGCTAAACACATGAAACACCGGATATTGCGTCAGTATATTAGCTGAAATAAAATGATCAGGGTTGAGGTCACTGACATCTGTAATTTGAAGTACAAGAGAAGTTTTCGGATCAGCATTTATGCCCTTTATGACTTCAGTCAGCGAGGCTGTAGGCTCCTGTAATAAATCTTCTTCGTGAAAGCGATTGTAGAATTTTATATCATGGCATCTTTCACACCATAGATGCGTATTGAATGTTTTTTCTTTGGCAATTGGGATTGAAGGTGTTTTAGGAAACAGTTTTTGAATTTTAGGATCCAACTTGGAGAATGAACCTTCAAAGATACTTTGTTCAAGTTTCCGAGAGTTTGACCTTGGATTCTGAGGGCTCAAATGTAAAACAGAAGGTTTGAGCGAGCGTTTAAATCCGCTTGCTTTTGGATTTAACGACTGTAGCGTATGGCCACATCCACGACAAAAATTTTGTTTAGTCATTTCTTGACGTTTATTCTTTCGCTTTTACTTCAGATTGTAAGGGAATACCATTAACGAATAACAGCTGAATGCAAAGGCTGTTTTGTAACAATCCGGTTTCTGTGATACTAACAAAATGTAGCCAAGAATCAATTGCTAATATGATTACTGTGGATTACTGAAAAAATGAAATGATCCTAGTTTATCTTTTGTCTAGAAAACCAGAGAAATGATGTCTCAAATTAAGCGTTTTTGGCAATTGCTTTCTGGTAGAGTCAAGATAGAATGAGCGATGAGTAAAAATACTAAATGGAAACCATATATAATATTTCTTATATGAAGCTATATTTCATCAATCTACATTGAAAATTAATATGGCATTAGTGCTTTATTGAACAACCTACTGGGAAGAACGACAGAAAATGGCAAGCATGTATTTTTGAGAGAGTAGCACTTGTTCACCGATATGAACTTCTTTTTATGTAGAGTATTTAATCATACGAGAAGCCAAAGTGAGAATGGAGCGCTAGTAGACTTTTCAAAATTACCAAAACACAGTGAAATTGGTTGATACCTGAAACGTAACACAAGTTCGAAAAAGGGCAGTCTTCTTTTGTTCTTTTTTACAGTGATATATTATTTGTGAGGTGATTTTATTTAAGCTTGGGCTTCTTACATGCTTGCTAGGTTGTTTTTATACACCGCTGTAAGAAATGGTAAATTTATTCGTCGCAGCAAGTCAAGGTGATGTTGAATCTATTAAAAATGAAATACAATCTGGAAGCTCTAATGTCAACGACGTAGATGAAGGAGGAGCGACATCACTCCATTGGGCTGCTTTGAACCAGCAGTTCGAAGTTTGCGACTACTTGCTGGAGAATGGCATTGACATAAACAGTACTTCTGGGGATTTAGGTGCTACTCCTCTACATTGGGCTGCAAAGCGAGGTCTAGTACTAATGGTACATTACTTGGTTCAACGAGGTGGTGATCCAATGATGCATGATAGCCAGGGATTTCATTGTCTCCATTTGGCTGTTCATTCCTCCAATGCATTTTTAGTGGCTTATCTTTTGCATTTGGATATTCCGGTCGATTCTCCAGATGAAAATCAGCATACTCCTCTTATGTGGGCTGTTTACCATGGCAATGAGATGGTAACCAATTGTCTATTGAAATGGGGAGCCGATGTTCATGCAACGGACAGTGAAGGCATGACTCCTTTACACTGGTCACTAGTAGGTGCAAATCCCAAATGCATGAGGCTGATTCTTCAAGAGTGTGGTTTGCCTGAAACGATGGCCATTGCGAACTTATCCGGTCAGATAAAAACGCCTTGGTCTTTGTCATTAGAACTTGGTGTATCTAAAATATTTAAAGAAGCCTTAAATGTGAATGGGTTCCAAGTGCAAGTCAATACTAACGAAGCTGCGGAAAAGTATCGGATTATTCCTCTCAATCATCGATTTTCTAGAAGAACGTACTTTCGAATATGTTTTCTGGCTTGCTTTCTCATTATGGGGGTTGCTCTGTTAATGATGAGTGTTTGTCCTATTATACTATCCATCTTTGTAACCCCAGCTTGGGTGTATCTTTCATCTAAATTTCTTATTTATTACATAGAGTCATCCACAGGAGTGAGTTCATTTTTCGTTGAAACTCCCTTTCTTGCTGGTTTGTTTTCTTCGATCTTCTTTTGGGTATTGAGTTATGCATGTGTCTACATCTTACCCGTCCTTTACCCAAAAAGGTTCATTTTATCTATATCTTTTTTGTCTCTTTCTATCCTTTGTATTACTTATTATGTGATTTCTGTCTATCAGGATCCCGGTTATATTCCTACAATTGGCGGCGTGACTCAGAGAAGAGAATGTATAGAAAATTTGCTTTCCAAAAAAGCTTTCGATCAAACCCATTACTGCATAAAATGCCTTCAATTGAAACCGGACAGATCCTTCCATTGTCTCTCTTGTGGCCGTTGCATCTATCGGTACGATCATCATTGTCCGTGGATCAGCAATTGTGTTGGTATGAAAAACCATAAATCCTTTCTTACATACACGTTATTACTGGTTTTATTGATTCCTTTGTACTGTTACGTCGGCTTTGTTTATCTCTCACTGATTCCTATTCAGGAAAAATACAAATCGTATACATGTTTGTTTGTGGGGGGTACGATTTGTGAATGGATGCTGAAGGACATGTTTGTCATCAATTCTATGTTTCTTGTTTGCGTCAATTGGATTTGGGTCTTTTCATTAAGTTTTACTCAATTATGGCAGGTGGCTCACAATATCACAACTGCTGAATATAGACTATTCCAAAAGTATAAATCATTTACTGTTCCAACAAGTCAAGGAATGTTACCGCGAAATCCTAATAAGCATCACCATAGCTTAATAGGTACGCTTGTAGCGCTTGTTGGTTTAGATCAATACCTTGTGTTCTCCCGTGATTTGTTTCGTTTTCTAATTTGCCGGCGGAACAATCGTTATTCGTCTATCCCACAGGATCTCAGTATATCTTCAGTGAATCCACATGGCAGAGAAGGTGCGTACAAAAATTGCATGTACTTTTGGCGTGGACTATCAAGTGAACAAAAGACAGATATAGAGGCCAACTGGAATCAATAATCGCATACTCTCTCCTCCCTCCCTTTGGGATTTCTTCTTTTCTGGTATCCTTCTCGTCTCCTACAAATACTGGAATAACCTTTATATGCATTTCCCTGCTTACATTACCCTTTAAGTGAACACAACAAACGCATCCACGATTGAAAAACACGAAGACTTACTTATTTATGATGAAAGGTTATTAATGATACAACATGACCAACGACAAATACACCTTGTATAATTACGGACGACTTTCAACTGGTTTATGACAATCTTAAAAAGAATAAAAAAAAAAAAAAAAAAAATAGCATTATTTGGCATACTATACAATTGAAAAGCACTATTAAGCACTACTAAGCAAATTACCTTTGTAAAGAACTACGTTTTCAGTTTGCTGAATTTCTCTTTCTTTTCTATTTCTTTCTTTCTGTTATATATTATATATATATTTTTTTTATTTACTGTGGCTTGGCAAGGATGAAGTAAATGCGAACATGACCGTCTTGGAAGCGCCTGCTTTGTGAACAAGCCACAGTAAATAAAGAAAATATTCAACAAACTCATAGATTATAAGACTTTATTAATAATACGTTTTTCTCCTCTTTCTCTCTTTTGTTTTCTACTCTTCTTTGCTTTTTTTTTTTTTTTTTGTTGGTGTTTGTTGCTTACTGGTACCGCGGTTGTCCTCGGTATCCCGTTGGCTTTGTATATTCATATCAACTTACGACAGAGTATTCCAATGTTGGTGGAGATCCTTTCATTTACCTATAACATATTGAACGTCAACACTTGAAACGGGTAGAACAGGTTTTGTTCGTCGCGTTTGTTCTTTCATTTTTATTTTTCTTCTTCTTTTTTTCTCTTTAATACTTTTATTCGCGCTTCCTTTTCCCGTGTGATTTGTGTAAGGGCATAACCTTTTGATCATTTGAATAGTCTCGCTTTCTTTCTGAGATAATTCATTATAATCCTTGCAGAAGTAACCAGTTCTTTTCTTAAGAAATACGTTGGACTCCATCTTGTTATACGCTGGTTTCCTTAAAAAGATTTTGGTTGTCTGTGTTGGATATCCTCCTTCCCTTCTCAAACACTGTTCTTTTAGCACTCTGATTTCGCAATTTTTTCAAATTTCAATACTTGATTATTTTTTTCTTGTCTTCCTTGCTTTCTTCCGGTCTTACTAGCACAATTCGGTTAAAAAAAAGTGCAATTTGACAAGACACTACTAGCTCCTTTGAAATTTTGCGTTCCATTCGTTCATTTTTATTCACTCTTTTGTATTTGGTGATTTTTGCTACATATATTGTCAAAGATTCATCATCCCTTTTTTTACTTTGATAAATCTTTGGATAATACAAAACGAACCCAAAAAGAGTTTGTAGTTCGTTTTCTCACTTTTTGTACGAAATATCCTTTTGAAAAACGTGCAGCAACGAGTTTGAAGGTTCTCTGAGTTTTCCTTGTTCAAATTTTTACCCAAAAGAATCTTTGTTGCAGTTTTGCGTTTATCTTGTATATACACTATATACCTTTTGTATATTTTGAAGATCTAAAGGATCTTTTCTTGTAACTTTGGATTCGCTCTTGTTTTCATTTCATAAAAAAACAACTTTTGCGATTCATATATTCCCTATTCTTTAAGCGGCATACTTTCGCTATTCCCTTTTTATTCTTATTCTCTTTTTTTTCTATTCCTTTTTGCTTCGCTCCTGATGTCTTCTGGAAGTCCTTCTAGTCAATCTCGTCTTTCTGTTCCCGGTAGGACTACTCAGCCCCATTTACCCCCTTTGACAATTCCACATAGTATGAACGGAGAAGGCAACATTGCTACTCCTAATACACCTCACGCACTTTTACCTACAGGTCTTCTCGTGGGAAGCCCTTTTGTGCAGAGTCCTACTAGTTATACTCCAATGCAGGGTTTGCCATTTGGTGCCCCTCAAATGGCTGCACACTCACCTCATCCTGTACCCAACTATAACGTTTCTCACGTTACAAGCCCAAGCGTTCCAAGTTTCGCTCCTGGCTATTACCCTGTGCCTAGCAATCCAACCGGACAGCAGCCCGTGAAGACTGTATATGTTGGAAACCTGCCACCTGGAACACCCATCGACGAAATTTTGTCTTGTGTACATACCGGCCCTATTGAGTCAGCTTGGATTTTGCCGGAGAAAAATTGTGCTTTTATATCGTTTCTGGATCCCACCCATGCTACTGCTTTCTTACAAGAATCCCATATGAAGCGTCTCACTATCCGAGGAGCAGACGTTAAAGTAGGTTGGGGTAAGAACTCCGCATCTAATTCTTCTGTTTTAATGGCTGTTCAACAGTCCGGAGCTTGCAGAAACGTTTTTCTTGGTAATCTTCCCAGCGGTATCACCGACGAAGAAATTCAAGAAGACTTGGAGCCTTTTGGTCCTATTGACCAAATTAAAATAGTCGTCGACAAGAATATTGCTTTCGTTCATTTTCTTAATATAGCAGCCGCCATTAAGGCTGTGCAAAATTTACCATCCAATCCTAAGTGGGCTAAACGAAGAATCTTTTACGGTCGTGACAGATGTGCTGGTGGTTCCAAGCAGCAGTCTTATAAGGGTCAACTAGGTGTCATTTCTCCTAGTTATCCATTTATGGGATATCCACCTGCCAGTCCTGTTATGGGCAAACCTGACATAATAACAACTGGCAATCGAACTGTTTATATCGGCAATATTCATGCAGATACCACGATTGAAGAGATTTGTAACACCGTTCGTGGTGGTCTGCTTCATAATATCCGTTTTCTTCCAGAAAAGCACATCTGTTTTGTAACGTTTGTTGACCCTGTTTCAGCTTATCGCTTTTTCGAATTAACTAGCATTAACGGGTTAGTCATTCGCAATCGTCGCCTAAAGATTGGATGGGGTAAACATAGTGGTCCACTTCCTTCTAACATTGCCCTTGCCGTTGCTGGTGGAGCTAGTCGTAATATCTATATTGGCAATGCTGATGACTCTCTGACGATAGAGAGACTTAAGCAAGATTTCGAAGAATATGGTGAGATAGAGTATATCAATCTTTTCCGCGAGAAGAATTGTGCATTTGTGAATTTCACCTCTATATCTAATGCCATTTATGCTTTGGAATGCATCAAACAGAAGGCTGGATACGAAAATTTCCGCATCAGTTATGGTAAAGACAGATGCGGTAATCCACCAAGAACAAATTCGAAATCTGACGTGTTGTCTGTTTCTTCCGACATGAGCATGCCTATCGATGTCGTTGTGCCTAAACCGACCATACCGGGTTTTATGCCAGCTAATGCTAGCGTTTAATTTTCCTTGTTTGACATGATTCACACTCGTTTTATTACATTGTTTTTTTTTTATAAAAAGAAAAACTATGGCATTACATTCATCATTCAACTTTACATTATTAATTCGCTAATTTCTTCTTTCTCAATAACCTTGTATATATGAGTACTATTGATTATTCAGTCAATAGCTTATTTGGCTTTATAAATAACTTTCGTTTTGCTTCGATCGATTCCTCTCGTTTTTATTTTTTTTCTTTGCATATTAATTCTATTTGTATTTGCCTTTTGTGAGTCTTTTTCTTTTTGCTATATTATGTAATATTCGAATTGCCGTTCGCCTGCGAAGACCTTTAGACTTGATGGTTTTAACAGCCAAGAAGACTATTAAATAGTTACTGACTTTGGCACAGTCTTGTCTTCACTTTTACTTTTTTGCTTTCCAGCATTTTTATTGGATTCAACTCTTCAAATTTGATAATTCTTTGGCTGTAGTTGTAGTCAAAGGATTCTTTTACTTATTTCTTTTTTCGATATTTTTTTTTCTTTTTACCATTTACTCATTTACATAGTTGGATAGTAAATTTGATGAAGGATGCTGTATGAGACGAAAATACGACAATTGTTTTCAAGATTGGTATCATCTTCTATTTTTATTAATATATGAACGTAACTAATAGTAAAAAAAATTCCTATATAATCGAATAAACTCCTATTTTTTTTTCGTTCGATTGCAAGACGAGCTTCTATGAAACAGCACAAATTAAAAGGTATAGGGATGGTAAATTGTCAGTAGTAACGATGATTCGACTCGGAGGAAACAGGTCTATTTAATGACCACTGTGTGACAGACACCTTCTTGTCCCAAAATTAATGAACGAAATGTAATCATTGATTTAAATATATTACCACTCTAATTTTCGAGATCCGTCCATGAACAGATTCAAGGTAGCTTCGTCAACCTTTCCTCTAGCTTCCTGAAAGTTACCTACCACCTCTTGAAGGATTTTGATACATTCAGCTTTAAGCTGACCGGTGAGAAGAGTACCAGACTTGTAATTATCACGGAGCTCTTGAAGTTTTGCATCATCATCAAGGAAGAAAGACAGATATTGATAAGCAACATCAACATCAGGATTTCCTCCCTTTTCACGATGTATTTCAACAGTAGCACCACCACCGGAAAATGCGTACTTGTTAACTTTGTTCTTTATTTTATTAGGGGTATCCGTCATAAAGATGGCAGAACTGTCCTTGCTAGCACTCATCTTGGACTGAGGACCTTGAAGAGCAGGGAAGAATCTACTGTGAATTAAAGCAGGTTTCTTAAACTTTAGACGAGCTGAGACATCACGAGTGAGACGGAAGTAAGGATCCTGATCGATGGCACAAGGGATTAAACAAGGAACATCCTTGGCACCATTGAATATATTGGGGAAAGAACTGCTGAAACTAGGAGCTGCTTGAATTGAAGCGAAATGCAACTTTCCAATAGAGTCACTATCATTAAAGCCAAAGCAGGATTTAGCTTGATTTGCAGTTATACACTTAGAAATCCGAACAATGTTTTGATAAAAAGCACCACCAACAAATTGAGTATTTGCAAAAATGAGAGTCTTTTTAGGGTCAAATCCGCATGCGATGATATCTTTGGCATTCTCGCGAGCGAAACGTTGGCATTCTTCAAGGCTTAAATTTTGTTTGAAAAGAAATTTCTCATCGTCAGTCATTTGAATGACAATAGGGACTTGGAAAACATCTTGAAGCCATTTACAAAATAAGAAAGGAATCAAGTGTCCAAGATGCATACTGTCACTGCTTGGTCCTCGTCCAGTATACAAGTAGAAAGGCTTTTTCTGTTCATAACGATCCAAAATGTAATCCAAATCACGATGAGAAAAGAAAAGGCCTCTTCTCAATAACATATGAGGCTTGCGGCCAGTTAACTTCTCAAATCTTTCAAGTTGCTCATCAGTGATTTTTCGAGTACCAAATTGCTTAATTAAGTGATCGTAGTCAATTCCCACTTCTTCACCATCGACAATAGATCCTTGAACATCCCAGGGAGTCACTATTTGTTCCTGACCCGACATTTTTTATTATATTTCGCCAAGTTGGTTTTTCGCTGAAAAATTTGCCCTGGTCACTTGGAGGAAGTTTTAAGGAGCGGTAAGTAACCATCGCCATAATAAGATCTGCTACATTGAAAAGATTTAGTTTTACAATTTTATTTAAAAAATAGAAATAGAGATATTAAAAAATCAAATAAAATTTGGTAAGAAAGAACTGTAGACATATTGAAATGTTCATGATTGTGTATACCAAACGCCAAGCCTGCTAAGCAAATTGTTCGAAATTTACCTTTTGTTTAAAAATAAACGTAAATGACAGTGAATTACCGTGCCATATTTCATTATCAACGGAACCCAGCTTTTGAAATAATTATTGAACAGTCTAACCAGTTGCTTATGGCCAGCATAAACCTAATACTAAAAAAGTAAAAATCAAAAAGTACTTATCCTTCAAACGTTTAAGAAAACTAGTGCATTGCCTCCACGGCAATTTGATCGAGGATTTTAGGAGATGTCAACTGCTGTAAGTCACCATAAAGTAAAGAAGCTTCATAAAAATTCAAAATAGAAGCTTCAGTCAAAGGTAATCCACGATTTGCTAAGGCGCGCACGCATATGTATATACGAGATATATTTAATCGGGTGTAGACATCAACTTCATCATTCTCGTTAGAATAAATGGCTTCGGAAGCCTCCTCTTCTAGACGGGTAATACTGACGGATGATTCTTGGTTTTTGTTATGTTTAGAAATCCAAGCATAACCATTAACACTCAAAATTAAATCCACACCACCTGGCAAATTAAAGATGTGAGATTTCGAGCGAACAACCAAAGAAGAGGGGACTTTAAGGAACACTCCGTTACGGAGCTTACCATATTTTAAAGATCTTGTATGTATAGAGACTGAACCATCAGCAAAATATTGTTGAACTTCAGCGACCAAACGATCGCCTTCTTGAAAGTAGTTTCGCATTTGAAGCTCATCAGTCTCCAGCTTTCTACGCTGAACACCTCCTGGTAAGTTAATCGAAGAAAGCATAAGAACGGCATCTTGTTTGGAACCGATATCAACTTTCCAACGTTTTGGTTGAACCTCCGTAATTCTACCAATGATCAAATCACCAATTTCAGGTACATATTTCGTTTTAAACGGACGGACGGAAATCAATTTGTTGACACGTTGGACAACGCCCGTGACAGATGCATAAATGCCTCCATTTTCAAGATACGTTCCGTGACCACGCATGAATTGAGGATCATCGGTGATGAGTTGGCCCGGTGCAACCATGTTCTTTGCGCCGGCAGCTTCGTCTTCTAATTCCATTTCAGCAGGATACTCATCTTCTTCATCAACTTCCATTTCATTTTCTTCGTCAGACATTGCCATCTTGGCATCTATTTCGTCTCTTTCGTATTCCTTTGTGAAAGCATAAGTTTCTTCTGGTTTTAGAATAGTCACCATATTCGGTTATGTGTACAGATCTTACTTATAGGACAAAATATAACTCACAATCTTGCTCCACCGACTACAAATTCTGAACAGAAAGACAAATGCAGCTTGTTTGCGTTTTGAGAACGCCTTGACTAAAACAATTTAAATTTTGAAAGAAAATAAGCAGTTTTATACCCAACTGCTGATGAATAACAAAATTTTTGAAAAATGAAGTTGAGAAAATGCAGGAAAACAGAAATACAGAATTCTTGATGGTTTTTTCACGGTTGGTTCATCGTTTCAAATATCATCTTAATGGGAATAGCTATATTACGATAATGTAATATTTTGAACACGTATAATCTTAGAGGAATGTGTAATTTTGTCAATCGTAGATTTCAGAGTATATGAAAGCATTTTTCTGTTCTATTTACGCTATCTACATGATTTCTAGTGATGCTGAACAAGAGATGCTTGATTGAAAGACAAGGGACGGTTGAAGTTTTCAAACCCAAAGAACAAAAGAGTGAAAGTATTTTGGGTATCCGATTTTACAACTTTTAGCCTTTATTTAAATAGTTTAGATGTCTGACCAAGAGACAATTGTCTCTTTTAATCTGAACTTTTCAGTTCCAAATCTTTGTTTACTTTTAGTAATATATCTCTCGTTAGCATTATTTTACCGGCTAAAGTAAAAGAATATTCCGACTCCTAAATTTATAGTTATTTCTATAATAATATCAAGCTTCTATCGTGATTTGTGGACTTAGTTTACGAAACAACGAATGTAGCAACAAGCACACTGCATATAATAAACAGCAATCTGATTCAGTGATTCCATCTGGCTGAATAGCTGCTACCCTCTTTTGAATAAAATTGGGTTTCTTTTAAGAAACCTGGATTTCTCGTGTGAATCCATAATTCATTGTTTATCTAAGACACGTTAATGCAAAGGAAAACATAATTTAAAGCGATGTCCTTCACTCAAGAAGTTTCTATAGAAAATATTGACGGTAATAATGTGGATACTGATTACTTGAATTCACAGGATGCTGTAGTTGAATCGGAATTGCGAAATGAAAATAATGAACCAGTGCATCAGAGAAGAGGGACTGAATTACCTTCGACACAGCCAGACTCTGCGGCTCCAGTGGCTCAAGATAGGGCTCCTGCTTTGGCTCGGAATTTCTTAAACAAGCTAAGGGCAGCGTCATATCATACTGCTTCAGAGGCTCCACAGAATCAAACGAGCACTACGGCCAATACAAATCTGGAAACTTTCTATGAAGCTCCAGAAGAGATCGACCAGGAACAGCAGGATACGCAACAAGGATCGACTTTTCTGGCTCCTCCTAGAAGTGATGTCGATGAAACAGCTAATCCTAACCGGGCTAAAAAGCTTGGGGCTCGGAATATGTGGATGCAATTGATGTCGTCTGTCAAAAAACTAAAAAAGGAGTCAGAAAAAGGCAACAAAGAAGCCCCCGACATATCTGCTCCTGATATCTTCTTGGCTGGTGCACCTTCCACATTGCTGGTTGCAAAGCATTTCATTCACGATCGTTCTAATAATCACGTCTTACCTGTATTTACAGGCTACTTACGTGTATCAGTTGTTGATGTAGAGCCAAAACAAAATCGGATTCAAAGTACAATCACTATGCAGGTTGAATATGGTTCCGGTCCAAATGCCATTCGCTGGAGGATCTACCGCCAACTTCGAGATTTTATAAACTTACATTCCCATTTCCTTGTATTTGAATTTCAGCATCATTTCTATGGTAAGCGCATGAAGCTTCCTAAGTTTCCCAAAGAAGTGTTACCCTACCTGGTAAAACTGCGAGGCTATAATAGGGCTACTCTTGCTAATCCAGATGATCCACTTATTGACGAGACTCAAAGTTTATCCAGCTTGTCAATAGAGTCTCAATCTGCTGATGTTCCTCCGCAACAAAACAATAATCGGGGTAATGGCGGTGTCAAGAAAAAAGTTGCAAACTTCTGGACTATACAGGGTAATACTCTTGGAAAGTATTTACAGGAAATGATTAACTGTCTTCAATTTTTTCCGGAGGTTAATGTTTTATACACATTTCTAGAAATGAGCAATATGGGACTACGTTTGGCTAGCTCTGGAAGATTTCATGGTAAAGAAGGTTACGCTACTGTCAGGAAAAACTATTCTGCCTCGCAAAGTATACTTTGTTGCTCTGGACCTTCAGTCCGTTCCCGTTTACATCCCTTTTGGATCATTGTCTCTGAAAGCTCTATTATATTTTGCGACAGCATGCATTCTTTTGAGCCATTGGACGTGTTCATTTGGGATGTTGATTTTGAAATTACTAGGAAGAAATTTAGAAAGTCACACCCGAGAGATACGCATGAAAAAATTCGGGTTTCACATCATACTTTTAAAATAAAAAATAAGCAAAAAGTCATTAAACTGTCTGTTCGAAGTGGACGTTGGCTTCAACAGTTTATAAATAGTGTTCAAGTTGCTCAAGGTCTAACTTCGTGGTGCGAACTTCATCGATTTGATAGTTATGCTCCAGTTAGAACAAATGTTGCTGTTCAATGGATGGTAGACGCTCGAGATCACATGTGGAACGTCAGTCGTGCATTCAAAAATGCTAAGCATACTATAATGATTCATGGATGGTGGCTAACGCCAGAATTGCAAATGCGAAGACCATACAGTCTTGCCGATAAATGGCGAATCGATCATTTACTTCAGGAAAAAGCTAGTCAAGGTGTAAAGGTTTACATTATGGTTTACAGGAATATAGATGCTACCATCCCTATCGATTCATTTCATACAAAAAGTTATCTTCAATCGTTACATCCGAACATATTTGTCATTCGTTCGCCATCCCATTTCCGACAGAATGCACTTTTCTGGGCTCATCATGAAAAGTTAGTGGTAGTAGATGATGCCATCGCTTTTATAGGTGGAATTGATCTTTGCTTTGGTCGTTTTGATACATCCCAGCATATCCTCTATGATGATAAATTGGTTAACCCACCGGACAAGAACGTTCATAACGAACAATCTTGGAAAGGAAAAGATTACTCTAATCCACGTGTACATGACTTTTTCGACTTGACGCAGCCACAAAAAGATATGTATGATCGAACAGTAATACCCCGCATGGGTTGGCATGATGTTTCCATGTCAATTCTAGGACAGCCTGCTAGGGACGCAGCCAGGCATTTCGTTCAAAGATGGAACTATTTGATAGAATGTAAAAGACCCGCTAGGAAAATCCCCATATTAATTCCTCCGGTTGATTTCACGAATGAACAGCTTATAGATAAACAATTGACTGGAACATGTGAGGTTCAACTTTTAAGATCTGCTGGTTTGTGGTCGTTGGGTTTGGCCGATTCTGTTGAGCAAAGTATACAGAATGCTTACGTTAAATGTATTGAAAAAAGTGAACATTTTATTTATGTGGAAAACCAATTTTTTATAACATCTACAATCAGTGATGGTACTGTCATTGAAAATCGTGTTGGTGATGCTTTAGTTGAAAGAATTACCAGAGCACACAACAATAATGAGAGATGGAAAGGTGTGATTATAATTCCTTTACTTCCAGGGTTTCAGGGTCAAATCGATATGCAAGAAGGAAGCAGTCTTCGCTTAATTGTTGACTGCCAATATAAAAGCATTTCTAGAGGAGAAAACTCAATATTTGGTCGACTTAAGGCAAAAGGGATTGATGGTTCAAAGTATCTAAAATTTTACGGTCTTCGAGGTTGGGCACATATAGGACCAGAGCATGAACTGTCTACCGATCTTATTTACGTACATGGAAAAATCATGATTGCTGATGATAGAGTAGCCGTCATTGGGTCTGCAAACATTAACGAACGCTCCCTCTTAGGAAACCGTGATTCCGAGATTGCCGGTATAGTAAGAGATACTCTGACGGTTGATTCTAAAATGAATGGAAAACCTTATAAAGTAGGCAAATTTGCTCACTCATTACGAATTCGCTTGATGCGAGAACATTTGGGGATTGAAACTGACATACTAGAACAACGTGAATACAATATGGATGGTCTTGATAGGCAGACGAAGTGGAAACGAGTAGACGCTTGGAATCCTGACGAGGATGAGCATGTGGGTGGCTCTGCATTTGATGCTGATGAGCTTAATCTACGCTACCGTTCTGATGAAAAGTTTGGTAATGTTCCCCCTGAAAAGCTGGAACAATGTCATAAGCATATTGAAGGGTTTGATCAACGTGTTAGACTTTTTCCAAAATACAGTGTTGTACCCAATGCGACGCCTTACGAGAAAAAGTTCGGAGAGGAGCGTTATAAAGATTTCAAAAAAGGGCCGATCCTAACAGCGAATGCGTTAGTAGGAGGAACACCATCTTATCTTAGTAGTGATGATAGTACTCTTCATGAACTCTCCAAGTTTCCTGAATCTGGTGCAGATCAAAGACCTATGATAAAAAAAGACCCTCACAATAAGGTAGCTGAGCCTTCCAGACCACATTGTGGCAACGGACTTGCGTTTTTTGATGATATTCCTTTGCTGGAGGTTAATCCTTTGACGAATGAAGAAATCCCCAAATTTGATGCTTCAAGTTTTGAAGATCCTGTTTCTGAAGATTTCTTTGACAACATCTGGTGCAAAACAGCTGAGAATAATACTCTTTTCTACCGATACATATTCAAGTGTGTACCAGACGATACAATACTAAGCTGGGATGCCTACCAGGAAAGTAAGAAGTACGCTCAGTTATTCAAGGAAGAGCAAAAACGTTGGCGAGAGCAAGAAGATACTGCAGAAAAAGACGAAATGGAGAAAGAAAGTTCTGATTTTATGTCGGGTGTATCCTCAGAAAACGATAATGCCGAGGAAAAGAAAATTAGAAGACATTTTAGCAAAGGTACCAAAAAAAATCCAATGAAGATTCCGGATAGACGAGCAGTCTATCAAGTTCTACGAGGGATTCGAGGCCATTTGGTGGAATTACCCATTCATTGGATGGCATCAGAGGATGCTTCGAAAAACTGGTTGAGTGGTTTTGATAAGATTCCACCATTAGATATTTATGACTAAGGTGTAATAATGTTATAAGTTGAGACACACCATAATGATTTTAATAAATGATAGCTACACATCAAAAGATCCTACTTTTAACTATGTTATATGAGAATTGATATCTGTAGATTGACTTTTTCGTCATATTATTGCTACTCCTTTTCAGTAGGCTCTTGTAGAGATTGTTCCAGCCAAGCCTTTGGAAAACGCACATCTTGTTTTTTCTTTTTCAAATGTCGAGTATCCAAGGGAACATCAGCGAATTTGGTTTTTAAACGCTTAGACTCGGAAATTAAACTGTTTAAGGATTCAGCAAGGAAGAGCTTGTTTTGCAGAGAGGAGGGATATTTATTGCATGACATTTTAACTTCATCGGTTTCCGGATTGTATCTAACGCCGCTTAAGAGCTTTAGTACATGACGTTCGTTATTTTGTAAATGGGGAAGATTAGAGACTTTGAACTTCAAAACAACCTTTGAAACTGGCGTTGTAGTGGATGACATTTGAACAGGAGATTCAAAGACAAGGACTTGGTCAACACTTCTCGGTCGGTAGGGTTCGGAGTACACTATTAAAAAGTTAGACACGAATAAAAACAACTAATTAGAGACGTACTTGTAAGTGAAGGAAGCTCATAAGCTGCCTTTCTGTAATATTGGCGAACCTTGCTATGCTCCAACATGAGACCTAAACTGACATTATTCTGATGTATATCATTTTCTAATTCTTTCATAAAGGCCTCGTCTCTCGGTTCAAAACTGCTGGGAGGTTCAAAGGTAGCTCTTGAAAATTGAAACCTTGGAAAAGAGGTAGTCGAAAAAAGACGACGCTTTAGCAAAGAATTTCTTAACATTTTTTCAGTGTTTCCTTCCAATAGAAGTAAAATAGTCCAGAAAAAGTTCACAATCGCTTTTACAAGCTACTGCTTAGAAACAGCAATGTATTGTACAAGCTTAGAGTGGGAATTCAAAGAACGACTGTAATGTTCTAGTTTTCTTTTTCATATAATGAATGAAAACAAAGTACAATCCTTCCAAACCGAGCAGTCTGTTATATTCAAGTTCCCAACTGTTCTTGTTGAGTTTAATGAACTGGGATGGAGACTTCGCTAAAGAGATGAGTTAGTTATATGAAACTGAAGAAGTGAACATCCAGGCTTCATTGTCACACTGCTTCGTCCCGTAGTTTTTTCTTCTAAATTAAAGAGAAGAAAGATTAAAACCTTTACATTTATTGTAAACTAACAAAAGGTGCTATCTTTGTATTGCAACTATAGCAGCGTTGAGTTACAAACGGAGACCATTATATACTCGCTATAGTTATATACCGTTTCTATATCGTTTGTTCAATATATTTGAGACGATATAGGAGTACTAATCAAGCAAAAGAAAGTATTTAGAAGGAAAACCAATATCTAAAAGATTCTTCCACCATACTAGTTGAAGAAGTTGATCACAAACTGGAGGGTCAGACCAGCTACTTCTGTGATAATCTGAAAGTTGATCGTTCTCATAGACATATTGCTTTGTATATTTCATGAATTTTTCTCTTTATTTCCTATTGTCTGTCCGGATAACACTACGTAGGAAGATACATGTGAAATATCTTTGAATATTTAACAGTGATAATGCTAACGAGAGATGTATTACTAAAAGTAAACAAAGATTTGGAACTGAAAAGTTCAGATTAAAAGAGACAATTGTCTCTTGGTCAGACATCTAAACTATTAAAATAAAGGCTAAAAGTTGTAAAATCGGATACCCAAAATACTTTCACTCTTTTGTTCTTTGGGTTTGAAAACTTCAACCGTCCCTTGTCTTTCAATCAAGCATCTCTTGTTCAGCATCACTAGAAATCATGTAGACAGCGTAAATAGAACACAATGATAAGTTATGAATTAATTGATATGTATTCTCTGAAGAATTCCTTCTACTGAGCCATAATTATGAAAATTATCATAAAAATGCAAAGTATAAACGTAACAAGGACACCTGGCAAAATCTTGTAATTCATCCTTGTATTGCAGTATATCCTAACCACCATAGACGCGAGTTTCACAGACTATAGGTTTATTTTATTATGTGAACATATGAGTCAATATGTTCTCAACAATTACAAGATGTAGAAATTTTGGATTTTTGAAAAGTCGGCTCTCCTGCGTATTGCCAGTCCGGTTTTATGCAAGCAGACCGGAGTCCATCGACCATTCGCTTTCGGCGACATTAATAGAGAAAGCAAAAAAATTATCAAATGAATACAAGGAAATTGAGATTAATCGATCGGAAAACGTATGTAGGGTACAGATATATGGAGATCTAGTGGTTGGGATTAAAGCTTGTGCCTTCACACTTCAGAAATACTAGATCTATATTGTGGATTGGAATAGTTCTTGTAATTTCAATTAACAAGTTTTCAGGAAGCATATAATAACGTTAATAATGTGGACTTGGCTAAAAGGTTTGTGAGGTTACAGAAAATTCATAACTCTTTCTCCCATTATGAATCGGTTCATAAGGTATGTGCTTTTGAAGATGTTTATTTTTGTATACATAAATTTGGATTCCCCTCAGCAAGGTTTTGGATACTGGTATTTGGAGGAAATGTCTGTACAAGAAAAGACTACATTACAGAATGAACAGGAGAAGCTAACTAAAAAAGCAACTAGAGGAATTACAATCAATGGAAGCTTCTGAAGCTGATGCAGAGTTAAAACTGTTGGCCCAGTCGGAAACGGATAGTCTGCAGCCATTACTCTTCAGCTCCATTGAAAAATTAGAGAACTCTTTACTTTCACAACCACTTTCACACCAATCATCAGCACTAATAGAAATTCGCCCTGGCGTAGGAGGTACTGAGGCGGCGTTATTTGCAAAAGAACTAGCAGATTTGTATACAAAGTATGCAAACTACAAAAACTGGAAAACTAAAATAATCTCAAGCAGCGTAGTTCAAGGAACTGAAGGTATCTCGGAAATGATTTTTTCAGTTGATGGAGAAGGAGTCTATGGCCAGTTGATGCTTGAAGGAGGTGTCCATCGTGTCCAAAGAACTCCCGCTACTGAAACGAAAGGAAGAGTACATACTAGCACTGCTTCTGTGATCGTTCTTCCGCAGATGCCGCAAGAGGAATCATCTTCCTTATACAGTCCTTCCGACATAAGGATGGAAGTGATGCGGTCACGTGGTGCAGGAGGACAACATGTAAACCGAACAGAATCAGCAGTCCGTTTAACACATGTACCTAGCGGCATTACTGTAAGCATGCAGGATTCTCGTTCACAACATCAAAATAGAGAAAAGGCATTTATGGTTTTGAATTCCCGTTTGGCTGCTATTAAGGAAGCAAAAGAGATGGAAGAAGAAAGAGCAAAAAGAAAAGTCCAGGTTTCTTCTTCTTCTAGGTCCGAAAAACTACGTACTTATAATTACAATCAAAATCGTGTAACCGATCATCGATTAGGTTTGAGCTTTCATGATTTAGATTCTTTCTTGGAGGGTACAAATAAATTCGACGATTTTTTGGAAACAATAAGGAAATGGAATCGTCAGCAATTACTTACATCCCTGGATATTTAAAAATTCGTCTGACTAACATTCTTTTATTTCATGCCTTCAGAAAGACTTAATTTATTTAGATAATAATCTATGCTACAAGGAAATATTCGTCCAAAGTCAAGCCAGACATGTACATGCTTTAAAAATATTTTTGTTTCCATTTTCATAAACGTAAGTTAATGCAAATAATGCAATGCTGGACAGCTAGTTAGAAGATACAGATAAAAATATTACTGTAGATTAGAAAAAAATATAGGGGTACAGATTATTCTTGATTTCCAAAGGATTGCCATATTTCACCTCTTTCGGTATCGTCTGTACTCGGATCCTTAAACTCTTGCTCGCTAAATTCGCTGGTATCACTAACTTGGGAAGCTTGGCTAACATTTCGTTTACCCCTTCTTGCATTTGAAGCGTACGAAGTACGGAAAAGCGTGGAAGGAACATTATCTGTTGTAAACTCAGCTTCACTAACAGATGGACGAGCTTCATCTAAAGATGATCTGGGGGAAGCGTATGGTGCAGAGGTAGGAGCAGAAGCAGAAGAAGAAACTGAGGCTTTTCTAGATGCTGATTGCTTGTCACTTGCAATTAGAGTGGAAGGGCCTCGATCAGAAGCTCGCTTGGCAGCACTTAGTTTTCTCAATTCTTCAAATAATGTAGGGCCGTGAGTCAGAAGATCCTCTAAAAACCTTGAGGGATGTTTGTCATGTTGGATTGATAAGGTCCAGGACGTCGGTCTGGATATACACATACAGAGAGAGTTAGCCAAATTACCGACGAAATTGTTTTCTTTCGTCGTTAAGGATATCAATCGATGCAAATGAGTAATTATAGCACTCAAAGTCGCCAAATTCACTCTACGAAGTTGAGAAAGAAGATTTTGTAACAAGCGGACTCGATAAACTTCATCGTTGCCATGATTGGCATATATAGAACGGATTAACTCAAAAGCAGATGAAGGAATAATTGAATCTGGAAGTTCTAAAAGAAATAGTTTCAATGTGCCCACAACGACTGTAGGTGAGTACTGTACTAAGATATCCTTTGATACGTTTGGAGCATGATTAAGAGCCTCTCTAAGTTGATGTATAGAAGATAAAGGAGAGTTAACTAACCACAATTGTTGTCGAACTTTATCTGAAGGAAGGGTGGGATATAGCTGGTCAAGGAAAGAAAGAATAGTGCTAACAAGTATAGGAACACGTTTTTTATCACGATGACAGAGGAACTCCATGTCAATACCGAACACTTGGTCCTTGATATCATTATAATAGTCTTCGTAAACTTCAACATGAGGCAAGAAAGGGCCAGTAGCTGATGACTCAAGGATATAACGGATATCACTATCAGGTTGGATAATTTCTTGATATACAATAATTTGGTCAGCTAGTAACTTCATGGAGGGTAAGAAGTTGGATATAATAGTGGACATATCCATAAAAGTATTCTTGAAATATTTTACACGTTCGACTTCACATTTTTGTAAAAATTGCAAGTGATCAACAATATTTTCCTCTAAAAGCGTTCTGCATTTGTCTAAATCATATACAGCTTCCTTATATGACGTATTAGCATCAATAGCTTCTCTCTGGGCACGTTGCAAAGGAGATTCCATCGCATATTGCTTTCTGTATTGGATGTAGTCGGATAGGTATTCACCGAGGAAAGGTAGAGATTTTGCGTTCTCAACAAGAGCATCATGACTGTCTAATCCGGCTACTTGGAAAGCCTTCTCCTTCCACTGGTAGTAAAAGTTTGTGCTATTGACAAATGTACCTCCAACGCCAATTTGACCTATTTGGCGCAAAAATCCTTCAGCAATCAAATCTTGACCAAACGCTTCGGCGGCTACTAATGTGGGAACTGGAAGGTTTTCCTGAAGCCAAGAAACAATGATGTTTCCTGAGCAAGTATTTTGATAAGTTCCTAAGATAGGAACTCGTTTATCTTGAAGAGGAAGTTCTTCTAACATTTGAGACATGACTTTCTGGAGTTCCTCGAATTTAAACTCCACAAACCCAAGTTGTACAGGTCCATTTTGTTCTGAGGATTCGGAATTATCGTAGACTCCGGAAGACCCACTTGAAAATTGATTATTGGACGTTTTGAGATCGGACGATCCTTCTTGTTCTTCTTCTCTTTTGGCTTCTTCTTCAAGATCCTCTACGTCACGACATCTATTATAATACGTGCTCTTTGCCTTTTTCATGAAATGATATTTTTTTTCATAGTCTTTTGTATGGTTTGTCAACACGTATTGGCTTGTTTGCAATTTTTGTTCATGGTCAACAGACATCTTTGAAAGTGGTCTCAACACCAAAGATTGTAGGTCGTTTGAAATTCTAACATGTTGTTTTCCTTGCGTTTCAATTTCGCTTCGTAAACCCTCGAAGGCCTTGCTTGACGAAGTGCAATCTTCGTTTGTTTCTTCTTTGGTGCCATTCTTCATGCATTCTTTGGTTATTTCTTGTAATCTTTCTCCGAAATCTTCATTGGCTTGCTTGTATAGTTTGATTAATGTTTTAACTTACTAGTTAACTACTATTCGTTCGAATTGTTCAAATGTTTTTCTTACCTTGTTCATTTTCTTGGGTACCAAGACTCAATCGCTCAAATAGCGTGTTGATACCTGTAGCATAATCTTTACTCCAAAAACCGTTTGAAAAGCTTGATATTGCTGCCATTGCAGGCTAGGAGTGTCAATTTTAGTGTTGAGAGTTGGCAAATGAATTCAGAATGCAAAAGTGGGCCACGTTCCAAATACCGAGACTGACTTCTTGAAGGCTTATATGTAAACGAACAATGAAAAGCAATGACCAAATTCCTTACTTATGTTTTTTTTTTGTTTTTTTTACTAACAAAAATGAAATATGAATTTGCAAATGAAGAAATTATCCTTAAAACACTCTTTGATTATTTCAAATCAGATTAAATATAACTTACAGGTTATAAGGGTTCTATGTAAAGAAAGTTGATCTAAGGTTAACGGTTAACAGATTGCATAAACAACTCCTTGTTTCTTCTACACTAGAAATGTGAGTAATTCAAGATACATTTGCATTCATCCATAGTAGAAAACTTCATCAATAAGAAAATTTTGTTCAACACAAAGAAACATAATCAACATCCTAAACAGCAAAAAACTAAAATACTTAGAGTCTAGGACATTTTTTCGGTGATAAAGCAAATGCACAAAATCTAATCACGGCGCTTCCAGGCAATCTTAACAGGAGCCAAGGGGAGGGCAACCATGGAAGAATAGTCCACATCGGGAACCTTTCCAACAGTTGTCCATGTATAGTCATGAACAAATTTGCAAATAATAGTAGTTAAATGCATGTAGGCAAATTGCTCACCGATGCAACGATGACGACCAGCGCCAAATGGAAGATATGGAGAAGAGCCACCTTTGCTAACAAGACCATATCCGTAATCGATTTGTTCAGCATTCTCTTCGTCATCAGGACGTTCACCCCAGCGTTCAGGGCAGAATTCTTTAGCACGAGTGAAGAAGTCCTCATGAGTGGCAGAATATCCAGGAGCAGCAAGTAAATGGGAACCAGCGGGAATGACCATCTTAGAATCAGGAACAGGCAAATCGCGTTTCACCTTACGCATGATACTGTGGATTGGAGGATGAAGACGGAGAGTTTCACGGATAACATAGTTCAACAAAGGTAAATCCTTATACTTGTCAAAGTCAACATGGAAGTTTTCACCCTCGCCCAAGACGCGCTTTTGTTCCTCATAAAGCATCTCAATAACCTCAGGCTTGCTACCGAGTAAAGTGAGGGCCCACATGATTGTAGCAGCAGAAGTATGTTGACCAGCCATGAGAAGGGCAATCATAATACCAGCAATTTCGTGTTCCTTTAGATGACGACCATCTCTGTACTTGGAATTCATTAATGTCCAAATCATATCACTTCCAGGGTTTTCAGGGCTTGAACGACGCTGCTTAATAATGTTGAGATAAGTTTGTTGCATAATGTTGTGGGCTCTGTCACGGCGTCTGTTTCTAGGGAGAGGAAGCCAGGGGAAGACAAAGTTGATAGGGCTGAAACCCTGATCGAGATCATGGTACAAATCGGCAAAACCAGCATCAAAGCCTTCGCGAACTTCAGCACCTTGCAAAGTACGAGAAGCGGTGAAAATAGTCATAACGGGCATAGTTTTAAGCAAATCAGCGACACCTTCCTTACCAGTACCAAATTCGGAAGAGGTATTAAGGAAAGCATTCATTTCGTTAAGAATAAGAGGAACATAGGAACGGAATTGAGGAAAGCCAAGACCGGATTTAATAAACTTTTTATGTTCCATAAGAACATGATTGGGTACATCATAAACGACATCCTTACCAAACACCGGAGTGGTTAAATGAGAATAAGCCTCTTCAGCGCTCAAGTCTGCGAGTTTACCGTTGAAAAGGAAGTCGTTACCCTTAACACCAAGATAAGCAGTCATTTTTCTTCCCATACAGACAAAGGTAAAAACGTCACCATATTTTTCGCGGCATTCGTGGAAAAAGGCATAAGGATCAATACCATATGGGATAGCAGAACCAAAGAATGGTACCCAATGGAAAACAATAGGAGGGCGCTTGGGATTACGGTTGGTAAGTTGGTTTAGGATGTAACCCACATACCAGGCCAAAACACCGGACAATACGAGAGGCAATAAAGAGACAGCCATACTGAAAACACAAACGGAAAAGACAGCTAGCAGGCGATTTTACCACACAAAAATTGGTGGATCAGTTTTAAAAGTGGTAAATCTCGGAAATTCACGAAACGACGTTGAGCCAAGAAACGCGAAATCTAACCCTCAACACGGTACAAGTTTTTTTCTATAGCAAAAAAAAAAAACAATCTATAAAGAAAAAATCCCTTTGCAAAGAGACAAGGAATTATGATAACGGACGTCAATTGGATTGAAATTCCAGGTACTAAAAGGACGACCAGATTCTCCTTTGAAAGACGTAAAAGAAGAATTAAATTCCAAACCAAACACGGAAAAGGTTAAATAGGTACTTGGAATAATTCAAGTGCTCCCAAAGTCCTCAGTTAGGTATTGGTAGTGGTAAGGAATATATAGGAATGAAAGAATTGTAACCTATTTTGTTTACTATCGACGATCAGACCGTGCATGTTTCCTATGTTACCTGGGTATATTTTGACAGCCAATCATATCCCTTAGCTTTAATCTATTAGCCAATAGAAAAAGGCTGAGAAAACAAAATCATTCGATTTGCTGAGCTTATGAAACGACTGCTATACAAGAGAGCGAAATCGAACCATCCGGTTTTGATTGGCTAAAACGCTTGGTAATTTTAAACTCTCGTATAAGAGATGTAAACAAAGAATTGCTGTTTATATAAAAAAAAAAAAAAAAAACAGTTCTTAAAGAGTTACTGACATGTATTCTATAAAATTTTTTAGTTCATCCTTATAATTTAGTTTCTATTTAGATATTGAATAAAAAAAGTCCCGAAGGCGTTCGGAAACACGGTAAATTCACGGAATAAAAGCAATCGTAGCAACTTGTAAACAAAAAAAAAAAAAAAGAAAAAAAGCAAACGGTTTGAAGAAAAATTAAGGCAACTGTTTTTTATTTTATTTTTAAAAAATTACAACTTGAGGAATGATCAGTTTAAAAAAAAAATGGACGTGAATTTCAAAGCTGAGACCTTGTTTACAAAATTCATTCAAAGCAGCTTTCTTGAAGAGGTTCGCGGTACTCGTTTTTGAGGGACCTTCAACATGGTTTTTGATCCTGTTTTAAACACATACGACGACTAAGTCCTTTTGCTAATATTCCTGTATTCCTTTATACAGCTTTTCCATTTTACACTTGCTATACCATACATTCTATTCTATATACCATCTATTTGATATTTACTTTTCAAATTCCAAAATACACAATAGAGATTTTCGCAGTGTGTTATTGTGTAAAAGGTAGTGCATAAAAATAAAGAACGCATTGGAAGGTGGATTTCATGGTAAGGGTAGAAAAGTAGTAAGTGGGACATAAACACTCCCCTCCATCCGTCGTGTATATCGACGAAACCAGAACCAAAGATGCCTCCCAAGGGACTTTCACTGGAAGAGAAGCGAAAGCGTTTAGAAACTATCTTTCATGAATCCGTAAGTACTGAACGAAGACTACATAGTGCAAGAGAGAAACATTAGAGAAAGAACGGTATTTTGATGGACTAGTGCTTGGAAAGTAAGAAAGATATTATTATTGACACTCAATGGTTTTAGAAAGACTTTTTTCAATTGAAAGAAATTGAAAAATTGGGTTCTAAACGACAAATTGTCCTTCAAACAGTAAAAGACGTACTACAATCGTTAGTTGACGATGGCCTCGTGAAGTCTGAAAAGATTGGAACGAGCAACTATTACTGGTCGTTTCCATCAGAGGCAAAACGGTCTCGTGAAACCACGATTGAGTCTCTTCAAACACAATTAGCGGACTATCGCGAAAAGATCCGTCAAGTCTCTGAATCAATCGAGACCGAAACAGCTAAACGGAAATCCGAGAATGAAGATGATCAAGATGAAACGTTTACACCACAAATGTTGGCACAGAAAGAGTCGACACTTCAATCCTTACAATCTGAGCTTGCCAGCTTAAACCATTGCAATCCTGAAACAATCGCTTTGCAAGAAAAAATGACTATGCAGTATCTTGAAGCTGCCAATTTGTGGACAGATCAGACACACTCTTTGCTTTCATTTTGCAGAGATATGGGTGCTGAACTTCCTCAAGTTCTTCAGGCGTGTGATATACCTGAGGATTTGGATGAACTAACTCTACCCGTGAAAGAGTAGTGGTCTGACCATGCAACAGCTCAGACATTTAAACATTGTATTAAACCGTTATTTTCTTTCCATCAAATTCTGTGACATTTAAAAATTTGCTAGTAAAAGTGTTGGCTTTATGTCGATGAAAAATGAAATTCATTTTAACAAACAAACAAGTTATGTTATGTAGTTAGTTAGTTAGTTAGTTACTTATACACGTCCGATATTGGTTCTCAGCCTTCCTCTCAATTGTCTATATTCAACTCTACAGATGTTTAGGCGAAATGATGATATATTTTACCTACGAAGGAACCCAACAGCTTCTGTTGCTGTTTTTGAGGTTTTTATGAAAAATGCATATGAACGGATATCTGATCGCCAAAAAACTTTAGTATAACTTTTGACAATTTTAGTTTCTTTCTACATGCTGATCATCGTAAACCAAATTTTTTTCGTGATAGAATAAAAGATATCTGACAGTAGTGGTTAGAACAGGTTTGTCATGGCTCTTAATGTTTGTACATACGCTTGTGTTTTCATTACTTCTGATTCTGGCACAACTGTAATCGTAGTATCATCCAACAGATACCACTATTATTCGTTAGCTTGTAAACGGTTGTTCTCCCTTACATACATGATCTTGGAATAAAGTATATGCAATGTAATGACCAGTATCCAAAGTGCCTTTGTGACAAACTATTGCATACAATTGGTAATCCACTGAATCCTGATTAAAGTTGTACTGCATCTTTAAAAGCATAGGATAAGTAATCAACTTATCCACTTTGGTGGACATGGCAAATGAATTTTGCTCAAAGCGTTTCAATTGCAAACACAACGTTGGAGGAAGTTTATCGAAAAACAATTGCTTTGTAGCTACTTTTGCATTGCAATTACTGCAAGTGTATTGAATTTGTTCGGGAGAAATATATCTGATGAAAAAGGTTACCCATACCGTACTAGTCAACAAAAATCACCCCATCAAGCAATTAACTTACCTTTCCAAACATCCTTGAATAGAAGGTTCATGCAGGTCTAAGCTGACCTCCATCAGCGGATCTGTAGCAACCTTTTTTGTTTTGCATTCGCAACAAGTGATTACGTTTTTCATTGATCCACTAAAGATTTTATGAATAGGACAGTTGCACGGGAAAGAATTATCTCCACCGCTCTCGGAGTGCATCTGATCAAGAAGATACACCAAAAATTCATGCCCATCCTGTTGAGAATAGCCAGAAAGACTTTTACTCAGTTTCCACATGAGGTTCAGTATGACGGTTGGACCATAGAAGCTTGTTTTCTCTTTTGAGGCATAGATGGACGCGAACATATTATCGATTGCACATGTCATACAGGAAGAGCGCTTACAATTTTCAGAGGTATGAAATCCACTAAGGAAGAGATTTCGAAGTAAAGGATTATGCAACGTACTTTGAAGAATGACACTCATAAAGCAAGTAGCACCTAAATTTTGGATTCCGCGAAGACCTGCGGTAGAGCAAATGGAGGGATATTTTTCGTATGGATTGAGTGAAATCGTTTGCTCATAACGTTCAGGCAAGCGTTTATGTTTATTTTGCCAATTGCGGATATTTTGAACTTTTATTCGTAGCATTTCTGAACGCGGATGATAGACATAGTCTTTACAGGAATAACAATATAGATGAGAGTTTTTTAAATCCACACCTGGAAGATGTTAGTCATTACAGACATTTTTCTTATTTCAGTCCAAGCTATATCAAAGCAATGATGCTTGTAAATTGCAGGAGATATCAACAATGAGTGTAACAAAGTTTTCTTCGTCTAACTCTTTTACTTACCAAACAAATGATTTGATTCTTTAACATGCTGTTCAAAATGATCATCCCATAAGCATCCAGTAAATTCACATTCTAAACAATGTAATGTTCGTTTATTCGATTTTCTACAGACACGACAACAACCTCGAAGATTCTAAAGGAAAGGTTAATAACCTGTTCTACTCGCTTCTGAAAAAAAAAAAAAAAAAAAAAAAAAAAAAAAAAAAGCCCTAGCATCCAACGAAATTAGCAGCATCACGTACATTACGAGCAAATATCTGCGCACATAATTTATGGTAAGATTCAAGAAATGAAGATTGCAATTTTACGTGAGGACATCTCTCTACATCATTTACCATTTCCCGAAAACTGTAGAGTCAACCAAGTCACTACGAACGAAAGATAGAACAGAAAGGATCCAAAGAACTTTTTAGGAATTTAGTGCAATTCAACTTTTTATTTTACTAAAAAATAAGGAAAGCCTTCAAAGTACCTTTTCTTGTCCTTTAGTGTATTCCAATCCCACCACTTTCCTTATTCTTTGGTGGTGAAGCTGAAAGGGCTCTGTTCAAGATCATTATACAAAATTAAGGATGTATATAAAATGTAGTGTGTGTTTCTTTATGTACATATAAACCGTACTATCAGCAGTTACCGTATATTTCTCCTTGTTATATTAGGTCTCTTGGGTTATTGTAAGTGCTGCCATAGGATTGCGAAATGAAAAGCAAGTGCAGAGAAGATGTATATTTAGGTTGTCATTTTCTATAAAATTGTTGTATAATTATGATAAAAATTAGCTTTACTGTGCTTAGATTTACATGTATACGAAGTTTGCTTTTCAAGCATCAAATTTGTCTTTAACTAAACATTGAAAGAACTACTGCTATAAACTACATTTTGATGCTTCTATTTGCTCATGAATGTAATTTATAACAAATAGTAGTTTTGGTATTTTGATATCTTTTGACTGTTTTTTTTTTTTTTTTGTAGAAATACAAAAGATGTTTGTTTACATGCATATTACATTTAAATTCTCTGTAGTATTATATTCTTACTCATTGAGATTATATTGTGAACTACCTTGTTTCTTCTCTACCAAATCACTACTTGGAAAAGAATAAGAGAAAAATATTCTTTTTCTTTGTGCCAAGAATTAGTAGTCTACCTTGCGTTTAATATATTCGCAAACTCAACTTGGGACTGATCGTCTTTTAATTTAAGCCGTCCCTCTTATTATTATTATTTCTTTTTTGATTATTCTACACCCGTGTACATCATGAAAGGAACAGGATTAAGTACTAGAAACTTTTGTTGGTCTTCCATTTCTTCTCTATTGTTGCCTAGAGTTCCATTGGCTACTGCCAAGACAGACTCTTTAATTTTGGGAGTTCGTCGCGACAAGAACTCCATCTTGGAAGAATTTCGTAAAGTGACTGACTTGTTTTTTGAGACCAAGCCCGAAGACAATGATGTTCGTTTGTTTTGGAATGTGCATGGATACACCCGTTTAGCTATTGTACAATTGAGTGACCAAATAACTGAGAAATCAATTCGAACCGCTGCTGCCGAAGCTTCTCGCTTGTTGAAATCTAATGGTGCAAAATCAATTGCTGTTGACGGTATGGGATTTCCTAAGGATGCTGCTCTCGCCTCAGCATTGGCTACTTTTGACTTTTCTATGAGAAGAGATCATTTGGCTGTTTTCCAAAATGGAAAGACCGTCCCCAAAAATGAATTGTTCTCTTCTCCCGCTCCTGAAAAGGTTTCTCTTCAACTGTTTACTCCTGCTTCAGCTTCAAAGGAAGCAACCGTGGTTGCTCAATCGAAATTCCATGAAGGTTTAGTTGAGGCTTCTGCTCAAAACATGGCTCGTTCCCTTATGGAGTGTCCTGCTAATTACTTGACTTCTATTGAATTTTGCAACTTTGCTAAAGAGATTTTCAAAGATTGTCCAAACGTTGATGTTGAAGTTCACGATGAAAAGTGGATTGATGAACAACGTATGAACGGTTTGTTGTCTGTCAATGCTGGTTCTGATATCCCCCCTCGTTTTTTGGAAATCAAGTATCACGGTGCTTCCAATTCAGCCGATAAGTCTGCTGCTGAGGAATGGCTTGGCCTTGTTGGTAAGGGTATCACTTTTGATGCTGGTGGTATCAGCATTAAGCCTTCAATGAACATGAAGGAAATGCGTGCTGATATGGGTGGTGCCGCAGTTATGCTTTCGGCCATCTACGCAATGAGTCAGCTTTCTGTGCCCGTCAACACAGTTTTCGTGACTCCTTTGACCGAAAACCTTCCTTCCGGCTCTGCTGTCAAGCCTGGTGATATTATATTCATGAGAAATGGTTTGAGTGTCGAAGTCGACAATACCGACGCTGAGGGTCGTCTGGTCCTTGCCGATGCTGTTCACTACATTACCTCCAACTACTCTACAAAGGCCGTGTTGGAAGCTAGTACCCTAACAGGCGCCATGTTGGTTGCACTTGGCAACGTTTATACCGGAGCATTCGTTCAAGGCGAAGAACTGTGGAAGAACCTCGAAGCATCCGCTGAGACTGCTGATGATCTTTTCTGGCGCATGCCCTTCCACGATGCTTACTTGAAGCAATTAACAGGTTCCTCAAATGCAGATTTGTGCAATGTCAATCGCGCCAGCGGTGGCGGCGCATGTGTTGCTGCTGCTTTTATCAAATGCTTCTTAGCCAAGAAGGATGTTTCCTTCGCCCATCTTGATATTGCTGGTGTCATGGACAAGAAATTGAACGCCTGGGACTGTGATGGTATGAGTGGCCGCCCTGTTCGTACAATTATTGAATTGGCTCGTAAATATTAAATCCAACATAGAATGTAATATTTTATATAAACTGTTTTGTACCATCAGTATACTGTTTCACGACATATAGGAATTTCAATTTGTGATCCATAAGCCTAGCCTATAAAAAGGACAATGACAAGGAACTTTTCCCTTTTGAAAAATTTTTTCTCTCTACCTTTTTTATGTTTTATCTTTCATTTCACTTGGAAGCAAAACTGTAACAAGGTGATGACGCTTACGTGGATGATCAATTCAAGGGTCAAAATCTATAGCCTTCCTGCATTCTCCATTTCGTTTCCAAAAAGGAGAATGAGTTTTAACAACTAGAGAGCATGTCATATTGTTATGAAACATTACCTTTTGTTTTTTTTTTCCCTTCTCTTGGGTTCAATAGCAAAGGAAATGCTTCACTTCCTCCTCCATCGGCATTCGATTGTCTTTTTACATAAAGCAGAGGGGGATAGACGCTTCGTCATGAAAAGAATACATAAGAAATGACATTAGAGAAGCGTAATATGGCTTCACTACAAAGACCTAGACGGTATTAGAATTTCTTCTACAGAATCATAGAGACTCTATTTTCATATGACATAGTAGTCATAAAAGTAACATTTACTAGGTTGTTTACTTTACACAGAAATCACATGTGAAGTCGTCAAGTATGTTCTTGAGCTATTATACTGGAAAAAAATGTTAATTTATAATTCTATTCAAAAGAAAAAATAAAATCACAAGATAAATGAGTGAGTTATCCATTTTTTTCCATTACCATGTATGATGCTAAGCTTCCTCAGGGAAGGAATTCTAGGGTGACAACATCATATTATTACACTACGATACCTGTAGGGCAAGGGCAGAGAACCAAAAACGTCGAATTCCAGCCATTCGTTTAATTGATTTGTAGTAAAAGTGCAATGAAATTTTGAGTATCCTATATTAAATTTATAAACGATCACTTGAGCCGAATAAGAGTGAATCTAAGGTTTCTGTGGCCATGACATCGATATCACAATTGCATACCTCTGACGCACATTGACGACGAAAAGAAATAGTAGAGTATGCTATGAATGCATAATGAATGTTTGCTAATACCGAGGGGTGTACATGAGAGCACTCATATATAGGAGGAAAGACCTCAGCTTGCACGGAATCACTTTTCCACATACTCACACAGTTACCGATAGGAACCGAAGTTAACAAGAGACTATTCAAAAGATAGTCATTGAAAGAAAACTAAAACACTAGATACAAACAATTACTTCCGACATTTGAAAGATTTCAAGCTTTCATTATTTTCAAATAACAGAATCATAACTATGGCCGGTGAAATCTTCGTTGGTGAGTATCTTTTCGAAAGAATCCGCCAATTGGGTGTAAAGTCTGTTCAAGGTGTTCCAGGAGACTTCAATTTAACCTTGCTCGATTTAATCGAGAATGTGGGTGACGAAAGCTTCCGCTGGGTGGGCAACACGAATGAACTTAACGGTGCATACTCCGCTGATGGTTATGCTCGAGTAAAGGGATTGTCTGCCATTGTCACAACTTTTGGTGTTGGTGAGCTTTCCGCCATCAATGGTTTGGCTGGTGCATATTCTGAACATGTCCCCATTGTGCACATTGTGGGTATGCCTTCTACAAAGGCACAACGCACCGGCGCCCTTCTCCATCATACCTTGGGTAATGGTGACTTTGGAATTTTCGTAGAAATGAACCGTCCTGTTAGTGCTTATACCACTGTCATTACGGATGGCGATAATGCTTCCAAGGTTATAGATGAAGCCTTAACTATTTGCTACCGTAAGGCTCGTCCAGTTTACATTGGTGTACCTGCTGATGCTGGTTACTTTAAGACTTCCTCGGACCCCCTCAGAATTCCTTTGGAGATAGAAGAACCCGAGAATGATCCACTTTCAGAACAAGAAGTTCTCACTGCTATTGTCGACATGATTGAGAAGGCAAAGAAGCCTGTCATTTTGGTTGACGCTTGTGCAATTCGCCATCGCGTCGTTCCTGAAGTCAAACAATTGATGGAGTTGACACGCTTCCCTAGTTATGTGACTCCTATGGGTAAGTCTGCACTAGATGAAACCTCGAAATATTTTGACGGTGTCTATGTTGGCTCCATTAGTGACCCGGATGTAAAGGAGCGTATTGAATCAACCGATCTTCTGCTTTCCTTTGGTGCTTTGAAATCCGATTTCAACACTGGTTCCTTTTCTTACCACTTGAGTCAACAGAATTCAGTTGAATTCCACTCCGATCATATGATCATCCGTTATGCTTACTATCCCGACGTTTCCATGAAGTATGTGATCCGAAAATTGCTGAACGTTTTGAATCCTCAAAAGTGTCACGCCAAGGCAGCTCCTGTTTTGGGTTACCATATTCAACCCAAGCATGCATCCGGTTACACGGAGAACGATATCACACAAAGTTGGTTCTGGCCTAAGTTTGGCGAATTTTTGAAGGCCAAGGATGTGGTTGTGACCGAGACAGGAACAGCCAACTTTGGTATTTTGGATTGCAGATTCCCTCCTGACGTTACAGCTATTTCACAAGTTTTGTGGGGATCCATTGGATATTCCGTTGGTGCATTCTTTGGTGCAGCTTTGGGAGTTAGGGATTCGGACGAACCCAATCGTCGTACCATTTTGGTGGTCGGTGATGGCTCTTTGCATTTGACCGCGACAGAAATTTCCACCTGCATTCGTCAAAACCTCAAGCCTATTATCTTTGTAATCAACAACGATGGTTACACCATTGAGCGTCTTATCCACGGCCTTCACGCTGGTTACAACGATATCAACACTCAATGGCAATACCAAGACTTGCTCAAGTTCTTTGGTGCTAAGCAATCACGTTCCTATCGTGTAAAGACTCCTCAAGATGTTGAGAAGCTTTTCAATGACAAGCAATTCGCCTCTGCAGATGTGATTCAACTCGTAGAGGTGATCATGCCCAAGTTGGACGCACCTCGTATTTTGATAGAACAAGCAAAATTGACATCCAAGATTAACAAGGACTAAACCAGCTTAGCTTAGCCTAGTCTGCTAAGGGTGACGACGACGCATATTGCCGTTTACTCTTTGCGTTTACTTTGGATGAACACTTACATTGCGAAATCAACGAGCAATGCCATGAATGATTATACGAATGACTTATGAAGTACGCATTTTCCGTTATGTTTTTGATAGTATTTTTAAATTCAGAGTTGTATAGCCGTTATGAGAAGCAGTCAGCGTACTATTTCAAGTGCTGTAGTTGTAGCAGAAACCATACCGCTTTTAAGATGTATGTACAAACAAAACACATTCCTAGCTCATTATCAACACATTTCTATCCCATTTCCTCCTTGTGCAAAAAGCCTTTCCTTGTATTATTATCAGATTTCTCTGATAGTGCAAGCGCGCTTTGCCTCGTAATCAGCACTTAACACGGGAATGCTGCGTAGAAAAAACAAACGAACTTGATGTCATGGTGAAAAATATGAATTAGATATCAATAGAGTCCAAAGAAAATGGTGAAAACAATGAGTTCTTGAGGTTTTAATGACAGTTTTTTAGTTGAAATCTTTTTCTTTTTTCAAGTGGAAATTTCGTTAGCTTGCTTGGATTCAGTTCCATACGTTTTCCTGGTGACTTGGTGTACAATGGTTCCAAGCGTCGCTCCTTTTTTTCATTTCAAGCAAGAAGGTGCCTTGTCGTTTTGATATCAATTTTTTTCTTTAAAATATATCTTTTTCTCTTTGTTAATAACCGTTCACTGTTCCGTCTGTGATTTCATTAGTGTCATGTTACCGGTACTATCGTACTGGCTCTTAACGCGCAAGGCAGTATCCCAATTAGAAACCTCACTCACACCTCCGTGCTATTGAACTTAGCCTTATCCCATTTCTAAGCGGGTTTTCTTTTTGGTAGTAAATTTCAAGGTAAACAACTCTTTTATAAGAAACTTCTTTCAAAGAAGAGAGTACTGTGGCTGTCTTTTTGGCGGCGTTTGAATGTATGTGAGACTCCATCAAGTCTCTTAGTCTAGTCTCCTTTATTTTTATTCCAAAGGATTTATTATTTACTTGAATACTCTTATTGAAGGAGTATACGATAATTCAAATACTGACCGTCATTTTTTAGAAAGTTCTACATCCAGTTTGGCTGCTATTACTCCTCACAGAAGCTGAGAATTATTATTTTTTCTCATTAGACTTTTCAGCTAGCTAACTGACAAACGAAAAAACAAAGCGACCTGACTTGTTTTGTTTGTCTGGTTTTCTCCCGAATAGAATTAGTTTCTTTGTTGTTTGCTTCCAGAGATTGCTTGAGCTTTCACCATTCCTCGGTGAAATCTCGTTTTTCTTTTCCCTTTCCCTTTCTTGTTTAAATAAATAAAGAAGATATATATATTTATCTTGCAACTGAAGATCTTTGACCGTTTCTTTTGATCTCTTTGGGTTACATCTTTTTGATTTTTTTTGCTTAGATTTACCTTTTTCTTGTCCTTGATTCCAGAAAAGTATACGAAACCGATTGTTAAATTTATTACAAGGAATCAAAGGTTATTGTTCGTATCGTTGCCCCGTTTTCTTTTTACGCCTCCCTCTTTTTATTTTTTTGTCTATCTGAAGGAAGAAATTCTGTTTCTATTTCTATTTCTTTTTCTATTTCATATATTTTCTTGTGTCAAGTCTTATTTTCAACGTGTAATTGCACTGAATTTTCATCCAACAAAATGCCTGAAGATGCCGGTAGACCCTGGAACCTCACAGAAGCCCAAGAGGAAAAGCTAAAATTATTATGGACTCTCCTATTTAAACTCTTTGATAAGCCCATCCTCGAGCGAACCAACTCCTGGTCAACAGCGAAAACTCATCTTTCCACCCCCAGCTCTTCTGAATATCGTGCAGGTTCTTCTGAAACGAGCTTTGTTTCTTATACAAAATCGCAACTAGATGCATTTTCTTCTTCCCATGCTTCGGAACCTAAAGAAGCAAAATCCAAGTCCACATGCTGCGCTGAACGTATTGCTAAAATCGCTTCTGAATGGGAGCCAGAAGAATTGCGACTTGCTTTTTGGGATACCGTGAATTGTGACGACCCTGATGGACTTTTGCTTCGGTTCCTACGAGCTAGGAAATGGAACGTTGAAGCCGCTTTAGAAATGTTTATTAAGACCGTTCATTGGCGTAGTCGTGAAATGAATGTTAGCGATATTATTTACCACGCTGACCATCTTGACAAAGACGACGATTTCGTTCGTCAGTTGCGAATTGGTAAATGTTTCATTTTTGGCGAAGATAAAAAAAACCGTCCGGTTTGTTATATTCGTGCTCGATTGCACAAAGCTGGTGATGTTTCTCCTGAATCCGTGGAGCGACTTACCGTTTGGGTCATGGAAACCGCCCGTCTTATCCTGAAGCCACCCATTGAAACCGCTACGATCGTATTTGATATGACAGACTTTAGTCTTTCAAATATGGATTATGGTCCTTTAAAGTTTATGATTAAATGCTTTGAAGCTCATTATCCTGAGTGCTTAGGTGAATGTATTGTGCACAAAGCCCCTTGGCTTTTCCAAGGTATTTGGTCTTTTATTAAATCATGGTTAGATCCAGTTGTCGTTTCAAAGATTAAGTTTACCAGAAATGTCAAAGATTTGCAGCAATACATCAAGGCAGATAGCATCTTGAAGGAATTTGGCGGACCCAACCCTTGGAAGTACACTTACCCAGAACCTGGTCAGAATGAATCAGAGCCATTAAACAATGTCGATGAGAGACAAAAGCTTAAAACTAAAAAGGATGAGATTGCCCAGGACTACGAAGAAGCGACCGTTGATTGGATTCTTAATGGAAATCCCGAGGTCAAACAGCGACGCCGTAAGCTTGCTGGTCAACTTATTGAATCGTATTGGTCGTTGGATAAGTATATTAGAGCACGTTCCGTTTATGACCGTATGGGTCTAATTGCACCCAAATCTTCTCATCCAGTTTATCTGTATCAACCTATGACCAACGATGGCACACAAGCAGCGAGAGAGCCCGTGGTTGGAGTGACTAACGAAGAAAATCTATAACATGGAAATGAAAGCAAATATGATACATTTTCATCTTTTACTTGTCAAGGCCCTTTTTGACTCCTCTGTTAACCCTTCTTTGGAGTAAACATTTAGAAACTTCATCTTATTATGCATTGCAGACATATTTGCTATCAAATTTCTTATTTTTTTTATACTATCATCTCGCATTCTCCGCTTTCTTTCCATTTCATTGATGAGCCCTTGCTTGTATAAATAATAACGCTCTTTCCCTTTTTACGCACTAATCAATGAAGCCTTTCTTTTAATTTACTACCTTAACCAAATATGCTACAAAATTTGATCACAATTAACATAGGATTACTATCGTAAACATGGCAGGATCCTATGTAAAAACCTCGACATTCATGCTCTTTTAAAATACTTTCGGCTATGATGTGCTTTTCTTTTTATTTCACTACTGTATTTATTGCCATCTATACTATTGAAGTACAGTGGTATAGCTTAAATGAATGGGTATTCGATGATTCTTCAGCAAGCTAAGTAATTTATGCTAACTACCATTGTTACAAAATGATTCGCATAAGATTTCCTTCCAATCAAAACAAAATTGCAAGGAGTTAAACCAAATAATATATAGAATTTATGTATTGCTTCCAATGAAAACAAGCTGACCACACATAAAATGCAAAATGTTAGTAGAGAAGGATAACCTTTTTCAATTAGTAGGAAAAAAGAATTATAAAGAGAACGTTGAAACTATATTGAGCCCATTTCATACTTTCATACGACAAGACTTTGCTTTTCGAGGCGCTAAGAATTATATTACTCACTGTCCATTGCATATCATGGTGGCAGTACATAGATTCGGAAACCCAGCTTTATCCTATATCATTCAAATTCCCTTCTCATAAATAACTAAAAGAAAAAAAAATTAAAGCAAATATGGTATTCGCAAGAAATTGTTTTGGCATGTTAAGGCATTATACGACCGGAACCTCAAAAACTCTTCCTTTTGTAATTTCAAGGAGCAAAACCGCGAATTTCCCAGTTTATATTGATTACAAAAGTGGTGGAAATCAAGTGCAGACAATAATACGTCGAATTGAAGGAGACGATAATGTATGTTCTGTAATATTGAGGATTTAACGTCCACTTTGGTTTAATTAGTGGTCTAATGATAGAGCACCATTGGTAAAACAAAAACAAAAAAATAACTTTTTTTTTCTGTTTGATAATGTTATTCCTCTTGCTCATTTAACGAATGAAGAAATTGCTAACAAGTTGACAGGCTTTGCTGAAGCAGTTAATTTCTGATCTTGCAATCCCTAAAGCTGATGCTTCTATTAACCGATTGACGAAACAGATTGTTATTAAGGGAAATCACAGTCAGCGCGTAAAGCAATGGATCCAAAACCATGGGTTTTAGGGTTGGAAAGACAAAAGTATGCCTCCCAAGGTAAAGAAGAAATATCTTTGATAACGGCTGGGAGGAAGGAAAGGACCATACTTGGAGCTGTTGAAATAGTTGTTGAAATGCTTAGATTGATTGATGCATCTTTTGGTCTATCCTCTTATAAGTATACATCACGTACTCAAGTACAATGCCAAGTTTTTCCTTCTCGTTTGTTTTTCTCTTTTTTGTTAATACAAGAATAAATATAATTTGGTTGTCCTTCTAGCTACACTACAATTTCTTTATAATGAATGGAAGTTTAAAATCGTGAGAAAAGTGTACTAGATTGAAGGAGGAAACAAATATGAATAAAAAGATAGACAATTACTATATTATTTATAATACACTCCTTAATTTCAGCGTAAACTTGGTCTTGGCGTATTATAATGTACTAATTATATGTTTCTGAAAGCTAGTACTGAACCCGAGCATTTCCACAGACTGCCATATACCTCAATATTCAAAATCTTTTTGAAACTGTCTACAAAGAGTAATCTTAACGAATTATTAACAATAAAGTCTTTTCCGAATAAAACGAACATAGTCTTCCATCACAACCACCTATAAATGCTTAAAAAAATTCAATAGGTATTCTTGTGTTTTCATTTTCCGGATTGTTCACCTTTGCCTTTATTGTCTTTTTTTATATATATTTTTATTTTATTTTATTATTCTTTCCAATGCTCTTTTGCTTATTTTATAGTGATACTAGATAAACACTTTCTTTACTGTGAGATATGCAAGTGTTCATTTTTGAACATAGGCTATAGAAGAATACTCTCTAGCCTATAGTACTCTTTGGTTTTTCTTTCTTTCTTATTTCCTTTTCTGTCAATTCATCCCTGCTTCAGTATCTTTTCGCGTCTTGCAAAGTGTATAAATTTGGAACACAAACAAAAGATCAATGCCTGCTTGTTATTCATCGGAATTTTTAGCTGTACCTTCAAAGTGTAAAAAGGACGAATATTTTCGACCTTTAATAAATAAGTCGTCCTGTTCTGAAAGTGAAAAAGTCGAGTTACTCAAGAATATCTTTTACGATTTAAAGCATGTGAAAGAAAAGGAAGCAAATCCACACCTTCCCGTATGTAGCTCACCTTTGAGGAATCAGGTTCCTTATTTCGATGATCCTAATTCGATTGACGACAACCAAACCTGTTTAACATTTAAAGACCAATTTCGCTTTTGGCTCTCACTTTCAAAGAACTCTGTTTATTCCAATTACTTTGGTTCAGCACATGATTTTCAGCTACAATCGAAACGAAAGGTGCTGTGGGGAAGATTTGTGGGTTCATACGAAGAAACGCTTTTTAACTGCAAAATGCCTCTTAACCCTTCACAATACCTTCCCTTTGTAGTCGATCTAGGTGTTATTTCTCGCTGTAAATGTCACTCTTCATTGATATGTCCGCCTCATTTAAAAATGCGATTTTGGTCTGCATATTATTTAAGCGATGATAGCGACTTTCAATCGCCTTACGTCGGTCAGTTCTATGTAGCGGAATACAAAAATAAAAAAGATAGAAAAAGGAAAACTACTTATGGATATCTGATTCCTCCGGTTGGCCAATTGCAATTAATAATTAAGAGCTTGGATGGTACACTCATGAAGGTTTTTTTAATTCAGTACGACCTTTCGGATATGCCTACTGGATCGCACGGGTCACTACGTCAAACTATATACTTGGATCCATTTCGTGATGGCGCGGAATCTTCTTCGAAATATTTAAAGTACGGTGTTCATCTACAAGTCCGCTCTTCTTTCGATAATCAATATTTTTTGTATGGGGTTCAGAGAGTCATATTTTCAAGTTGCTCATTACTGAATTCCGACAATAAAGTAGTGGTCAACAAGCAGTCTTATCCTTAGTATTGGGCGTTAAATCCAGTGAATATGGATTGGACAAGAAGTGTTTGTTAATATAGGTTTTGATCTTGATGAAAGCAACCCAAATTCTTTTACATTTACCCTCGCACTTTCTTTCGTCTTCGTGTAATAAACGAAGCGATATATTCATGTTCTTTATGATTTTTTTATGATTTGATATATGTTCGATTTCTTGTCTAATTATTGACGACTTAATATAATTTTTCGTTAGAACTTCTATTCAGAGATATAGTATTTTTATTAAAAAGTTTCATTTTAGTACAGACTCAAAAAGACTTATATATATCGCCTCCAATAGTTCCACCAACTATACCCCATAGTTCTTGGTTATCACTTCTTCGGAGTAAACCGTACTTCAGTCTATTAGTAATGCTGGATAATTTCCGTTTTGATTTTTGAGATAAAATCGGCTCCAGCTTTTGTAGATGCTGTGAAGTGCGAAGCCCAGCTTCATACTTAAAGCAGGTTATGTGCTTCTCTTTGTCACACCCGAAAAGTAGTTTTTCTTGAGGTAGATAGTAACAATCAATACCCAAAGCTGGAGATATATCGTTACATGCCAAATGTAAAGAATTTGTTTCTTCAATATACTCAAACACAGAAACGGAATCTCGTAAACTCGACGTGAATATGTAGTTTTTGTATGTATGCATTGAAACAATTGGGGATCGTGTAGTGACTTCGCATTCACCATTAGAGAACTTCTTAGACTCAAGGTCTAATATTTTTATTCCTAGGCGACGACCTACTGAATAACACAATCCGCGATTTTCAAGGGAACATACAGAATACACTGGTTGTGACATACTTAACGTTATTACACTTCGAAGTTCAACTTTATTGGAATCATTAGCAATCATGGTTAAAATCAATAGCCTTCCTGAGATTGATTCGGAGCCATCAATTCCAGTTCCTAAACACAAATATCTGAATTTTCGTCTTTTTGAATCTCTTATAATCCAAACTAGAGAAGCATTATTAGCGAAAAGAGGACTTATAGGATTAACTTACAGTGCATTGCATAAAGCGTTTCATTATTTTTAAAAACCCGTTTTCCCTTAAGATCAATTGAAGGCCACGATCTTTCCAAAAATTTAGAGCTAAACACACTGAATTAGAATTGCCATTAAGAACGCCTTACCTTTTCAAATCAAAAAATAACAAGTCAGATGTTTTTTTACCTTCTATATACACGTGATTACAACCGACTACAAGCAGGTCGGTAAATTTATCATGTAACACTCTTCTAGGAGTAGCGCCAATCTTGTATTTTGTAGCAAATGTCCTCTGAGGAAGAAACAGTTCTGAAAGGTAAAGAGTACTGTTAGAGAAATAGACTACTACTTTAGAGTTTTTCTTCTGTAAATTTTTAGGAAGGTCATAAATTCCGGAAACAGAGTGAAATAAGTTTTCAACGTCATTAAGAACATTCAAATTCAGTTCATTAGAATCATCATCAACGCTTATCGTATATACTTTATCATCCCAGCCATATACGGATTCAGGATTGTTTGAAGGATTTTGAAAGGACAACGGCAGTGTTCCCAACTTTTTTATAGAAGGGAAGCCAAACTCTAGTCTACCCTCAACGTTCATAGTGAGAGGAATAGATACAATGTGTTCATAGCTTGAGAACAATATATGTACTTTTTCTTCACTCTTCTTGATGAAGGAAATCTCATGTGGAAACAACCTTTGAGAATGCCCGCTAAGAGGAACATCATATACAGAGAATCGAGAGTCATCCAAGAAAACAATGTAAGTCAAGAAGTCTAATGCAGCATATCCTAATGCAAGCACAGAACAACCACCTAATGTAAACGATGTTATGCAGTGAGGAACAGACGCAACTTTTATAGGATCACTTAATCCTTGTATGCTTAAATTATCAAACTCATTAAAATGAAAATAAAAAGCATACAAGAATGATTCCGTTGATTCTTTGTTTTTAGTAACGACATAAAGCATGTTTTGTGTATGTGTTGCCAGAATAAAATCCTCAATGTCTGGACATTGCACTAGGATATTTTGTGAGAAGTCTGGAGTTACAGTGTAAACCAGTCGATCAGTAACAATCAAAAATGTTTCTTTGATTAGAGCAACGTCAAGAGACAATGAATCTTCCAAGGCAAGGCTTTCCGAAATGTCCTCAACAGTACCATCCATTTGAAGTTTGAGAACCAAAGTTTGCCAAGGATAGTTTAGCCAGACATAAAACACAGAGTCTTCTATAGACTCTAGGACTCCTTTTAAAAGAGCCCCTTCTGTCATTAAGGCTTCTAATAGAACCGAGACTGAACAACCATGACGCAGTTTGACAAGAGCACCAGATTGTCCAATACCAGAAACGGCGTAGCACGAGTTATCTAAAACTTCGTTGTCTAAAAGGATGCTTTGGAAATCATCTGTGTAGACAAAGTCCCACATTGGAGACCAACTAGGTAATGTGGTGACCAGGCTTGGATTTAAAGAAGAAATATCATACACAGAAGTGTCATAACCATCGCCAGAACATAACAGATAAGGATAAAAGGGAAGAAGACAGTCACCCAAAGGACTATTTAGGTAACCAATGTAGAAGAAGTCCATTGACACCACTGAAAAGCGAACGTGGATGAGAGCACCATTTTCGTATATCAAAAAACACGTATTGGGAACTGTAGGGTCTATAACGAATGAAAGTGGAAAAGAGGGAGAATGATATGTCGGAAGGGTTTCTTGTAAAAATTTCAGATCACCACATTCAATCTGTGAAGCAGATAGTAAGCAGAGTTTATTTTCCAAAAGCAACAAAAAATGGTCTGGTAAATCAGGACAAGCTAACATATGGGATACGACAGCAAACTCTACTGGAACTGGAATTGAATATGACGTGTAGGAGGTGCCATTTGAAGAGGAAATACCATGAATCCATCGATGTACAACTATACGAGGCGTTCCATTGGATTCAAGAAGTAAGCACACATGTGTCACACAAGTCAGGGAGGAACGCTTAGGAAACAAAAAGGTACTATGCAAAATGATACCTTCCAAACTTAACTTGATGGTCGTTGGCGTCTTGTCTTCCAAAAACGACTGTGAATAGATAAGCAACTCTCCAGAGAAAGAACTTGTAGCTAAATAGGGAGCATTTGGGCAAACATCAATATTTTTACCAAGTTGTTCCTCACAAGAACGTGTAGGATCGATGTATCGTTCATTACAACGTTGGATTAAAAAGCGACCATTGTTTTGAAGCTTAACCTGAAAGGTCCAACAAGTGCCCGCATCAGTAGTAGTCTCCAAAAACCCAAAAAGACGATCTTTAGAAGATACTTTTTGTCCAGAGGAAATCCACGCCATAGCCCGCACTCGGACGTTGAGAGAGTGCAATTCTACTTGACACAACCCATGTTGCGTACTGAAATATGCTAGCAGCAGAGAAGAAGGAGATCCCAGTAATAATAGTGGCATCTCTTCATAATGACCGATCAAAAAAGCCCAAGAAAACATACTTGAAGGATGAATTAGCTCCATGGTAAATGTCGTTTTCAGATTTTAAATTTCAATTTCCTCAAACCAATGCTTTCCTTGCAATTCTAACACAGTTGTATGCATATCTGTAATATTAGTACATGAAATAATCCAATAATGACTCTGGTCAGTATGCGAGTGATGCTAGATTGCCATTATTTCCTGAAAGGTAGATGTATTCGAGGCTTCACTTGATAGCTTCACAGCGGAGAGCCTTATTTTTGTAAAATTAGAGCAAGTTGAATATTCCAATGCCTAGACAGCTGAAAGCTTGAAAAGCAATGCTATGTTCTAGAGATGTTCGTTCACTGTGCTTCACATATCATATTAGAGCACGGTTAAACCTGAATATGATACAGAATCAAAAGCATTGAGTTTCTTCCCATCTTTTGCTTTTCTTAATCAATTTTCTTTTATTTTAAAGCTTCCATTATTTCTAAGACAGTTGAAACCCCAGAAAAAGCCCCCCCATGACCGCCGAAAATCTGTATAAACAAAATCTTCTATTTTTGCCTTGGATTTCTTTGGTTTTCTTGTAAAACTTCTCTTTTATAGAAAATATTTGCTCCGTATTGTGTTCTTTCTTTACAATTTTTGCTTTTGTTGCCTTCATAGCCATGTAAACAAAGTCATTTTCTTTTGTAAACAAAAAGATTGACTGGCAAAAAAAGTTGTTACCCAGACGTTTGGCTATAATGAGATTTTAGGGGCGTCGGACGAAAAATGTTACTTCGGCTTTCTATCGGGAAGTATCATTGTTTCGCTTCCGAATACCGTGGTTGTAGCACTTCCGAAAATCCAAAGGGTGTTGTATTGAAAATGCAGACCATCCTTTAGCCCGCTACAACAAATCTCACGAGTTGGGTTTTTTTGTCAATTGCTTCGTTTTGGACGAAGATTTACAAATATAAAGCTTGGTAAAAGTGGTTATAAGAGTCTATATCGATAGAATTCGATTCCGCTTGATTTTTTGCGTGACCACTGTTTGCAGTGAAAAAATCTTGGAATTTCTTTCAAGACTGCAGGAAATTGGAGCATTTTCGATTATTGCATATAATAACTTAGACGTACAGCAAAAGACCGTGTCCTCCTTCATTTGACACTCTTGAATTCAAGGCTTGTTGTTAATAGCTTGCAGACAAGAAGGAATTCTGCTTTTTTTAGTTTGGTTAAGGATCATTGGAGGTTTTGGGTACCTTTTCTTTATTCTTTTTTTCTTAATTTTTCTTTTTTTAAAAACATCTCATTAATCGTTTCCTAACTCAGAAGTCTTAATTATGTCTGCTTTATTAACCTTGAAAAAGCGTCTTAGCGCTTGCCGCCGACCTTCCCAGTTTCGATTGGAAACTAGTTTAAATCCAATGGATACTTTTTACTTGTTGAAGAATACAAAATGGTCTTGGATTCACCTTCAGTATGTTCTTCTCTTAGGTGTTCTCGCCTTCTGTTTTGCCGTTGTCCAATTTCCAGGATTTTGGGGAAAAATAGGTTTTACGATTTTGTTAGGTACTGCTTTAACTGTTCCTTTAACCCGTCAACTCTTTTTCCCCGCTATTGTCATTATTACTTGGGCCATATTGTTTTATTCTTGTCGGTTTGTTCCTGAGCGCTGGCGTCCTCCTATTTGGGTCCGTGTCCTTCCAACGCTTGAGAACATTCTTTACGGGTCCAACCTCTCAGATATTTTATCCAAAAGCACACACAGCGTTTTAGACGTCCTTGCTTGGCTTCCCTATGGTGTCGTTCATTACTCTGCTCCCATCATTATTTCGTTTATTCTGTTCATTTTTGCTCCCCCAGGAACTCTTCCCGTTTGGGCTCGTACTTTTGGTTACATGAATTTAACCGGTGTTTTCATCCAAATGGTATTTCCTTGCTCTCCTCCTTGGTATGAGGACACGTATGGACTTGCACCTGCTACATATTCAATTCGGGGTTCCCCTGGTGGCCTTGCCAGAATTGATGCATTATTTGGTACATCAACCTATACGACTGGGTTCAATAATTCACCTATTGTTTTCGGTGCTTTTCCTTCCTTACATGCTGGATGGGCTATGCTCGAAGCTTTGTTCCTTTCTCATGTTTTTCCTGCGTATCGCTTTCCTTTCTACTTTTACGTATGTTGGCTCTGTTGGTGTACAATGTACCTGAATCACCATTATTTTGTTGATTTAGTGGGTGGCATGTGCCTGGCATTCACTTGCTTTGTTATTGCTCAGAAATTGCGCTTACCTCAGGTGCAGACTGGTAAAATTTTGCGTTGGGAGTATGAGTTTGTTATACACGGCCATGGCCTATCTGAAAAGTCCAACTCCAACATGGTTAATACTGGGAGTCCCTACCTTCTTGGAAGAGATTCCTTCGAACAAAATCCTAGTGCTGTTGCATTTTTGAATGGGCTGAACAATTTAGAACTTGCCGATGTTGACCATGATTGGTCAATTGACTCTTCTTCATCTTCAAGACTGCCTAGTCCAGCCAATGCTTCCATAGGTAAAGGTTCCAACGTCTCATCGTCGATTTTTGATGCTAGTCACATACCTTAACGGAAGCTATCACTATTTTCATACCTGTGCAGTAAATTAGTCTTCACGCTACTATGTCTATTTTGACGTTTATGAAGACGAAGTCGTACATTAATATTTTTCAATCTGTGAATGGTGTGAAGGTTTGTTTTTTGTCTGCACAGCATTGACATGTCTTTCTTTTTCGTTCATCACTATAATTTTATCTTTAATATGGGTGATTTGAAAAGGTTTTATTTTCGACAGCTTAATCTTTCGTTAGATCATTATTCTTTGTACTACTATTGGTTGATTCAACTATTTATTAACTACTGATTAATTTTGTTACATACCATTCCATTGAAGATAATAGTCCTAAATATGTTAGTCTTTTGACGCGAAAAAATTCAAATAAATTGCATCGTTGTGGTTACTTTACAACTAACATATAAAGGATAGAAATTCGTTTTAAAACGCTTGTCAAGTTAATCTGTTGTTGGAGCTAGTCTTACTTAATCTTTAAATTTAGCAACTTAAATAACACTACCTGACATTATAAATAACTTGAACTACTTATCTGTTGGTGGTATACTTTCGTATAATTCACTCATTTACCAAAAGGAAATCTATCTAGGTCCACTGTGTAATAATATCAACTTATGTACCTTGTCAGAAGTAATGAAAACGAAATCACTAGATGAACACTCTAGTTTATTTTTGGGAAGCACTGGCCTTTTTCAAGGACACGGTATGGTTGTAAACACGAGCCGTATTAACCTCCATGGTAGTAATTTGTGCCCTCAGGAACTCTAAGTCTTCTTTGCAAACCATCATAGTTTCTTGAGCAGCATTCAACTTTTGAGTAAGTAGAGTTTCCGCTTCTTCTACCGAATATTCCAACATGACATTCGCTCCTAGCCATAAATATACCTTTTCGCTAGCTTCCACTTCTGCTTTGGTATATAATGTATCATTAAGCTCATATAAAACATTAAAAGAATCACCTTTTTTCTTTTTCATAAATTGTACTGTCTGTAAAGTTTTGGTGATGTCTGGGATTTTGTCATCCAAACCAGCAACTCGTCGAACAATGCTTGTTTCCATAAATTTGTATTTTCTGTTATGTAAGTATAAGTCAAGAATGAAAGATCTGCACATACGCAATTGCTTCTTGAAATTTCTCCAAATGGTTTTGTGCATCTTCCATGGACAACTGTGTAAACTCAAAAAACTGAGCTCCAGGGATTCCTCGAGGATTTCTTATCATGTTAGTTTTATCATTTTAATGCTGATCGTTTTCAACATACGAATTCGCCATCTTTTATATTAAAATTTTGGGTCACAAGGATTGACACTGGGTACGTGGACAGTCCCTAAAGGTTGGGCGACAAGCATAGGGTTAAGCAGTTGACTAGTAGTTTATTCATGATTTTCAGACAGAGAACAAGAAATAATAGAAAAAGTAATAAAAGAATAGATAAATTTAGTATTTAGAAGGCTTTTTTCCTGCGCGGGACGCACTAGCAATATATGAAACTAGAAGCTGTATCGCCGCATATAATAGAAAATGTAACCTATTCCTACTACTACATACTTAAACTAGACTTATTACACTAATAGCTTCTAGGAAAATTATCAAACTTTGAGTTAATGAGGAAAGAAGAAGTGGGACTGGATACTAAACATATCTGAAAAAACTTTCAAAGGATCCTCTACGAAATGCTCGGATTCCATATCTGGAGGTTTAGACGGATATGATTCCAACGTAGAAAGAATAAAATCTAACACGTACTCAAATCCTTCACTAGTTTGGTCTTCCTTATGAAAGATTGAATTTAAATTTTTTACATCGTATACCATCTCGATGCAATTATCTGGTAATTTAAAACCACGCTCTTGGCAAAAAGGCATAATAAGCAAGCAAGTAATAGACTCCAGGGATGCTATTCTAAGGAGATCAAAACGAATGAAACTTTCGCTCGAGCCAGTAGCAATGCGACATGCCTGAATGCAAGCAATAGCCAGTTTCTCGAAAATCTGATTTAGTTCTGGCAGGTCGTCATTCTCAACAGTCAGAAAACATTGATACAGATTTTTCCTTATAGTCCAAAAGACCAAACGCAAAAAATCATAACGACATGTATTAGCCGCGTCGTTGACACCAAAAAAAAGGGATTCAATAGAAGTCAAAACAAGAGATAAGTTAACGTCAAATTCGTCCAGTTTTTGCAGATATTCTTGAATTGTCAAAGTATGCATCGCTTTTTGTATGTCCAGTCCACAGCTTAAAAGTTTTCCGAGCAACATATGATACTGAAATGTCTTCTCATCTGAAAAAAGATCTCTCCTAGGCTGAAGTCTGCCAAAAACGTCCCATTGAACCCAACAATTTTTGCTTTTAAAGATAAGTTCCATAGCATCAATCTCGCATATTGTGAGCCATAAGTCAGTACTTACTTCATTACAGACATTATCCAATTGGTAAATAGGACTCACACGGATCGCTAGGTTAATACAATGGCACAGTGCTACATTGAACCCTTTCATCTGCTTCTGTAAATTATAAAGAGCTTGGAGAATACAGTACTGAATTCTTGTCAAATTCCCAAAATCTTGACAGTTGTCAAAGCTAAAAAAGAATTCATCTAGCTTCTTCCTGATTAAATCAGATAAGTCGACCGGATTACAATCAACGCTCGCAAAATACTCTTTTGCTTCTAATGGTAAATCAGTTACCTCAAGTACATGGTCGATTATACACAACAAAAGAAGAATACCGTCAGAAGGAATAGAGTCCAACCCAAAAGTTTGAATAGACATTAAGAAATTTTCAACTTCAGGTCGACAGAAGATTGGAAATAACTCGTTCGTTGTGTCCAAAAACCGCTGCACTAAAGCCTTCGACACAAAGTACGGGGGAAACAAAGAGAATATGTTTTCAGGAAGAGGTACAGATAGTCTTATGTTACTTTGTCCCATTAAATAGATCTTGTTAGTGGCTTTGTGATCTTGTTTCTTCCTGCCAATAAGTTCTAAGAAGGTTTTCCAACCATAAAAATCAAATTTTTTTTGTGTTATTTCAGATACCTCTGAAGGCTTTCTGTTCGCGTTTGCTGTTAAATTCACAGCTTCGCGTGAAACAGTACGACGCAATTGGTCGTTTGCTTCCGGCGAGGCATCCTCTATTTCCGATCCCTCTGCATATGCGCATCGCTCCGATCGCTCTTTACAACGTGAACATGGATGCTGACGGTCACATTTCAACTTTCGACGTCGACAATTGAGGCATGACTTAGGGGTTCTCCTGCGTATTTTTAGTGTACTTGAAGCAGGCATTTCTTTTTTATTATTTATCTATTTTTTTCTTTTCTAGTTAGTTACTTAGTTCACATAGTAGGCTTAGTCCCAAAAAGCTTCAGCGACTCAGTATACTTACAAATTTTAAACTCTTTTTCTTACTTTTCGAAACAGTAATTTTTCCTTCATTGTTTATAATCAGTAAACACTCGACTAATATCTTTAGACTTAAAACCTGTAGTACCGTGTCAGGTTTTAGATGATGTTTGGTTTAAGAGAAAAAAAAAGCATGCAGTCGCTCACCAAAAGATACATAATTCCACTAATTACTTGATATGACAGAAATAATTTATAAACAAGGATTTTATTTTTATTTCTTTAAATAAATTCAAAAAAAAACCAATATTCTACGTAATATGAGTATAGTAAATCATCATGAAACTGATCATCAGAAAGAGAAACCAGAAAAATTTTAGTCAAATTTAATTGATCACGGATTTTGCAAAGCTGTCAACTGTTCTAAAATATGCTCAAACTGTTTTTGGTTTTGCTCGGGATAGTGGTTGGAAGGTGCTCCAGCAACTGGTGGATTATTGAGCCCATGTTCGTTTATACTAAATGTTGGATTATTATTTGAAGCTTCATAGAGTGAATACTTGTTTTGCGGATTATAACTTGGTTCTGAAAGGGAAGATGGCTCGGTTTTAATAACGTCCAACAACTGATGAAGAGTGTTAGAATCAAGGGACCCAAGTATCGATGAAAGATGTGGGTTGGAATGGCTAACAATTTTAGAAATTTGATCATTTGATGGTGTTTGGTAAGAATTGATTGGATTAGTTGTTGGAAATCCTGAAGGGTTCATCACAAGCCATGCATTTTTTGAGCGTAGAACCAATTCCACAGCTGCGTAGAGTCCAGCATTCGCGTATTCTATTCAACAGTTATTATTGCATATTCATTAGGAAAGACTTACCATCATATCTGACTTCGCTAGGATTTTCTGTTCGTTGAAACGTTTGAACAGAAACGCAGCCATTTTGACTCATACGAGACGTAACGTATGCGATAGCTGAGACTCCATCTACAATGCACTGATGTACCAGTGTTTGTAATGATAGTTTTGGAGTTAAGAATGTTAGTGCAACGTTCAAAGATCTTTCACGAAAAGCATTTTCTACCCTATATACAAACTCAATTGGAGTATCGTCGACGACGAATATATGACAATCGACTTGAACTCTGGGTAAGCCTTGTAAAGAAGGCTTTTTCTCTGGTCGCTTACTAGCATAAAGCGATGGAGATCTCGATCTTTTTTTCCTGTCAATATTAGTTATACATTCGTATAATCCAAAAAATGAATATACTTACCACGTTGGGGGATTGGTTGAGCCATAAATGGGGGCAGATGATCCCTTAATTGGACCCTTTTTTGAAGAATCAACTTGATTCTGATACTTTTTTTGCAGCTTAGAAATTTCTAAATAGAGTCTCTGATTTTGTATATATTTTCCTTGCATGTCTTCTAAAGCCCAGGCACATGCTTCGTCAGTAAAGAATTGAACGAAACCATAGGTCGGCTTTAGCACGACTTGAGCAAGTCTTCCATAGTTTTGAAATGTTTTCCAAACTTCTCGTTTGGATAGGTTGTTCTCTTTTTGCAAATGACCTAGGAAAAGCCGAGAAGAGGACGGAAATTGTCCAGGATACCAATTAGACATTATTTTTGCTTCTTCTTGCAAAAACAATTGATAAGCTTCTTCATCTTCCGGGAGAAACCGTAAGCATGGTTCAGATGGGCGAGCATCAGAAAACGCTGGACCAGAGAATTTGCTATTATATTCAAAATCCTGTGATTTTGGGATCTCTTCTGGGTCATATTCTGAAAAAGGGACAAAGTTTTTAGGTACAGTGACATTTTCACTAAAATTAGGCGAACGGTTTAAACTTACAGAAGACGGTGAAGTATCCTCTGACGGCCTATCCTGGATATTAGGATTATAGGTCGCAGTAGAATTTTGGATTGCAGCGTTGCTTGATCTGTTATTGTTATTTACGGTAGCCAACACTTTGTCCACATCGATTCCTTTCAATATACTATCCAGATTAGGAGTTGAAGCTAGTGGATGTACCGATGAAAACTGGGGTGGTATGCTATTATTCGCATTCATCGGAGTTGGCTCGTACATTCTATTTGTTGGTTCCTTTGGTTGAGGATCGACAGTAGAAGTAGGAACAACCGGATCTGTAGAAATGGATTGATCTGGAACGGATACTTCCTTGTTTTCGTTTAGAGAATCATTTAAAGATGGATTATTACCTCGTTCAATATTGGACTCAGTCGATTTCTCATCAGCCTGAAAGTTTGATTCATTCATATGATGTTCTTCTTGGGCAGAGAGTTCTGAAGCAGGTTCAGGAGGCGAATATACGTCGTCTTCATCTTCTTCTTCTTCATTTTCTTCAATTCTTCCGGAGCCATTGTTGTTCCAAGGTAATGCGGGTTCGATGTCCCGTTTGTCAGTTTCAGTTTCAGATGTATCTTTTTGTTTAGGGGGCGATTCCGTATTTGGACCTTCAGGATTGCAAATGGTCGTCGCATCTGCAGAATCATTTGCTTCTATGACTTGAGCTTGCATTTGCGCAGACGGCTGTTCTGACGAATCCAGTTGCTCTTCCGTAGGTTCATCGCCTTTAGTAGGGATACTCTCTTTGGTAGGGTCCATTACAAAAATTTTATTCCAAGAAATGAAGATGCTTTTTAATTCGTTTGTTTGAATCTTGAAATTATTAGCAATGCATCAATAAAAGCGCTTGTGTTGGAGGTTTTTGAACTTTTTTTTAGAACGCGAAATAAAATAGTGGGAAATGAGCTAAAGAACAAAACAATATACAGAAAAATTCTATTTAAATGTAGACTTTCACCAAATACAGCAAATATGTCCAAAACTCCAATGAATTATTTTATAAACCAGTTATGTCGAATCGCAACACTTTCTCAGCGATTGAAGTTAATCTTCTCCTTTAAAATTAAAGAATCCAAATATTTTACAATAAACAGTAGCGGAAATCGTTGAAACCAAAACTTCAATGTCAAGGTAGGTGAATATCTTCCCAAGGTGGAATTCTAACAGATTCTGACCCGTTTCTAATTCTCGGTAAATAAATTTAAGTATACAAAGTTATCTTAAGCGAGTTTTCTTAAAAAATAAACAAAACAAAAAATTATACATAAATTCAACCGTTTACAAATTCCAAATAAAGAGAAAAAAGAGAATTAGGAATTAAAGAGAAAAAAATTATTATGAAAAATTTATTTTTATTTAGGTGCTTGTTAAATCTATTGTAATAAGTCAACCAGCAAAAGATTGGTTTTAGATTTAGAACGCGCCGTTTCTTCAAATGTATAAACTGATTAGAAATTTCTTAATTTAATAGATTACAAGGACAATAAAATAAGTTGTTTACTTTTTATTATTAGATTCCATCTAAGCGTACCCTGCTGATGAGCTATCATTTACCATCTCATATGCTTCTTTTTCATACTATACCTTTTAGCAACAGATAGTTTATTAATCGTAAGATAAATGTCTCAGTTTCTTTACGACTATTTTGGTTTGATTTGTTTGTTTGTTTGTTTGATTTCCATAAAATTTAATAAATTATTGTAATATTACAAGAAATTTTCATAAAGGTGAAATTTCATTATCTTATGCCCCCACTTGCATCTATCCACATTCATCGACAAGTTTTACCATAGTTGTTTCGATAGTACAATATTTATCCAAATTTAGGTGGGGGCCAAGTGCTTCATGTCATACTTTTACAATTTCCTTCTCACAACAAACTTCACACTCCTTAACCATTCAAGAGAATAACTCCTGAGAGTTCTTAAGTTGCTCAATAAACAAAATCAATATAAAATAGAAAAATGTCGGAATTGGTTTCTGATCCGTATCCTTCCACTAACCCTCATGACCCTGTGGGTTATCCTGGACATCTGACTGCGTCCCAAGAAGAGACATTGAATAGCTTTCGTTCGGAACTGAAAAAGATGGGTTATACTCTACGATTGGATGATGCTACATTGGTATGTGCATAAACGATACTTTGAAAGTATTTGGTTGAGCTAACTGAATGGAACAGTTGCGTTTTTTACGTGCCCGTAAGTTTAATTTGCAACAAGCATTGGAAATGTTTGTTAAATCCGAGCAATGGAGGAAGGAATTTGGAGTTGCTGATCTTGTCAAAAACTTTCAGTATGTTGAAAAGCCTCTTGTTTCCAAGTATTATCCTCAGTATTACCACAAAACGGATGTCGATGGTCGTCCGGTGTATATTGAGCAACTAGGCAACGTTGATTTGAAAAAGCTTTATCAAATAACTACTACTGAACGCATGCTTCAAAACCTTGTTTATGAATATGAAATGTTGGCTCTCAAGCGTTTTGTAAGTAACTACTCAAAAAAGTCATACATGAAAAGCATGTTTTTTTTTTTCCTTGTATATGGAATTAATGTCCATTTGCTTTTTATGTTTCTTTGGAACAAACGTTACTAACTCTCTATAGCCCGCTTGCTCCCGTAAATACAATGGTCTTATCGAAACTTCCTGTACCATTATGGATTTGAAAGGTGTTGGTATTACTAGTATTCATTCTGTATATAGTTATATCCGTCAAGCCTCCAGTATAGTATGTGCTATTTTTTTTATATTGTTTCAAGTGTATTAACAAGTTGAACAGAGTCAGGATTACTATCCGGAAAGAATGGGTAAATTTTACCTCATCAATGCTCCATGGGGATTTTCATCCGCCTTTAATTTGATCAAAGGTTATCTTGATGAAAATACCGTGAAAAAGATTCATGTTTTAGGTTCGAATTATAAGAGTGCCTTATTAGAGCAAATTCCTGCCGAACACCTTCCCGCTAGTTTAGGAGGAACCTGCCATTGCCCTGGAGGTTGTGAATTATCTGATGCTGGCCCATGGCATGAAGAACAATGGATGAGTAAAGAATAGTTTATAAAATGATAAATGATTAACGGATGACTCAACATCCTGTTCTACAATGAACAATTTATAGTCTGACTATTAACAAATAAAAGTGCTTTGTATGGCGTTTATGTTTCTTGCATCTGACATCTGAGATGAGTACCCTAAATTTTACTTATTATCGTACAAATTGTACGGGTTTGCTTGGTACTTATTTCTACGACTTCTTCAATTTTATTTTCTTTTCAATTAGTTTTTTTATTACTTGTCTCTTCTATTTATTGGTCACAATTTGTCGACACACAAACAGACCTGGTACATCATTTTCATGACACTTCAAACTTTTCATAGTTCAATAAATCGAACAAAGCTAAAATGCTGAAAAAATATCCATCAGATTTTTTGCATCTACAAAATAGTTTTTCACAAGCGTAGCATCCTAGCGAAAAGTTCTAACTGTTGACAACATTCACCCAAAAAAGATCTCATTAAAAATCGTTTTATATTTTTTGCTTAGGAAGCATCTTGTAAGATTTGGTTTTAGTCCTGTTATATATATGGCCGTTAAATATGATAGTTCTACTTCTGCTAATATGTGTCCTAAATCAATGTGGTGTTCCATCTCCTAATTACTCTTGCTCTCAACCAACCCCTATGGTATAGGGTAAGGTAAAGCAGAATTCAATAACAATGGATGAAACGAAGTTATTTAAGAATTTTATGAATACTACGGCATTCTGTTCTGAGTTAGAAAAATTGGATATTCCTTTTTACAGATCAATTGACTCAGAATTCAACGAAAATTTGAAAAATGTATCTTCGAGAATTTTGAAAAATATTCAGCTACTTTTTTCAAAGGTAGATAAAAGTAGAGCTTCCGATTTTGTAGATGTTGAAGATATCGACAATAGATGGATGGAAGTTTCTGATACATTGGACATTTTGTTTGAAAAAACAGTACGTTAGTTATGAACCTCCTGTGCAAACGAGCTAACAGTATTGCAGGACTATTGTCTAGACAAAGCTAAAGGTTTATTAAAGAAACCAAAGATTGAAGCTAGCCCTTTGCCTGTTGCCGCTCCGAAGAAACAGAAGAAAGAAAAGCTTCCTTACAGAATGATACATGCTGCTCATTTACCAAAACCTCAGTTACGCTTTCAAAGTTCCCCAAATAATGATAGAGACTTCAATTGGTTTTGGAAGCTTACTGAAAAACCAAATGCGCTTGTACCTTTGGATAAACTAGTGAAACAAGTTGAATCAGACTCAACCTTAGCCCATTCTTTGCCTCATCCTTACGGAACCGAAATTAAGAACAACAGATATCCTCCTTGGGTTTATGAGATGGTGAACCCAACCGATACAGGATCTGTTGAGGAAACTACACCTATTTGGGTTGATACCGAGGAGGCCTTACAGGATATGCTGAAAGAATTAAAACAGAGCAGTGCTATCGCTATTGATTTGGAACACCACGATTACCGATCTTTTCGAGGATATGTTTGCCTTATGCAAATAAGTAATCGCAAAAACGATTGGGTGGTTGACACTTTACAGCTTCGTGACGAGTTACAGTGTCTAAACGTTGTCTTTACTGACCCTAAGGTCGTTAAAGTACTTCATGGCGCTAATATGGATATTATTTGGTTGCAACGCGATTTCGGTTTGTATATCGTGAACATTTTTGACACATATTGTGCAACCAAAGTATTGGGCTTCGAGGGCCATGGTTTGGCTTTCCTTTTGAAGAAGTATTGTGACTATGAAGCTGACAAACGATACCAAATGGCTGATTGGCGAATTCGTCCTTTACCAAAAGAGATGCTGTCTTATGCACAGTCTGACACCCATTACTTGTTGTATATATGGGATCATCTTCGTAATGAATTACTCGAAAATTCTACCAAGAGAAAAGAGAATCTCTTACAGTCTGTAGAAAACAGCAGTAAACAAATTGCTCTCCGTAAATACGAAGTTGAGCCATATGATCCTGTGTACGGTTTAGGAACGGATGGCTGGCGTAATGTCCTTTCCAAATTTGGTTCTACAAAAATTATTGGAAAGGAAGCTATAACAATTTTTAAAGCTTTACACGATTGGCGTGATAGTACTGCACGTAAGGAAGATGAAAGTGTTCGCTACGTTATGCCCAACCACTTGTTAACCACTATTGCTGCGAATAAACCAATGGAAACTTTAGACCTGCTTTCTATAAGCAAGCAGCTCACCCCTCTTGTCCGTATGTATGCTGATGAAATTGTCCAAGTTATACGTGATGCTCAAGATACTTTTAATAAGCAAATTGAACAAGAACAAACCTTTGGAACTAATGAAGCTGCTTCATTCAAAACTTCTATCGCTAGCAATGCGGTTGAAGAGTACGATAAGAGTGCACCTAACAGTGATATTTTTGAACCAACCAAAAAGAATGTTACAGCTTTGAAAAAGTTCATGGCCAATTCATCAGATCTTTTTACTGCTAAAGTCACTTTTTCATCTACTTTGAAAGGTAGAAAAGAAAAATTATTGTCAGTGACCGAAAAGATATCGTTAAACGTTAGCCCGATCGTCCAGCGACCAGGTGCTGAAGTACAAGAAGAAAATAATCTCAAAGAGCGATCCAATGAGTCTAGTTTACAAGCCGAAACAGCTAATACAAAGGAACCCGAGACAGATGAAAATGAACAAAATGCTATAGTCGTCCGACAACTTGGCATAAATAAAAAGAAGCGTCCATCTTCTGCAATGGATACAAATGCACCATCGTTGGATGATGTAGTAAATCCAACAGATCAAGCTTTGCCTGTCGTTAATGATAGCGAAGATACGAGTTCATCAAAGAAAAAGAGACAAAGGAAGAAAAAGAAAAAAGAAAACCAAAATTCAGATTTGTCTGTTGCTGGTTCAGAGACTAAAGAAAGTGCTCCTTCAAGCGAAGCTTTTGACTATTCTAATCAAGACAATTTCCTTCTGAAAATGGATGAACAAAAAAGAGTTGTACGAAATCAAAATGAAAAAAGTTTTAATCCACTGAACAGAGCTACTCAGGTTAGACGGAATGTCAAAGAACTTAAGAAGCCTAAAGTGCCTGAGGGAAAAAGTACTTCATTTAAAAAAAACTAACTTTGAACGATCTATAAACCGGTTTGCGATTTTGGTACGGGGATTATAGTTTAATATATTTAGAGATTCTTTTGAGCATTGTATATCTACGTTAGGGATTTAATGGTAGTTATCTAACCTCTTATTAAGATATATCTAAAATTAAATAAATAGCTGCATATCATGGAAAATCCTTAGCTATCACCTATGGTGCCTTTCATGTAATAATCTGTAAAGCTCCGTACTTTCAAAAGTGAACGCACTATCAAGCTTAAGGAAGGGATGGCTCAACAATTCTTCAGCTGTTGGTCGTTTATCAGCATCAATTGTGAAGCATTCATTCAGAAAATTTATGCTGTCATTCGAGACACTTTTACGAAGTTCAGAAGGAAGGGGAGGTGCTTTCTTCTCAGTTCCTAATTTAAACATAGCCTGAATCGCTTCCTCAGTTGACCACGGTCGATTACCTCCTAGCATTTCTAATACAACACATCCAAGTGACCATATATCAACTTTGGCACTATAGCCGCGATGATTACTATCGATGACTTCCGGTGCCATCCAAAAAATAGTACCTTGCATGGAAAGGTTTGCATCGTTACCATAGACGTTTTCGCTATGTTTAGAAATTCCGAAATCGGATATTTTGCACATACCGTCGAAATCAATTAACAAATTATCTGCTTTAAGATCACGGTGTATAATGCCCTTTGAATGCAAATAAGCCAATCCTTGCAAAACTTGTTTGGTAATAAATCGCACTACAGATTCTTCAAAAGGTCCATAGTTCCTTAAGCAACGGCTAACGGAACCGCCGGACACATACTCTAAGAATATGCTTATATCGGTATCGGTTTTCTCAAATCCAAGGTACTGTACCACATTGATATGTTCCAGATCAGCCATTGTTTCGATCTCAGAATTTATGGAGTCGACAATATTCTTCCAAAGTCTTTCGTGATACGTATTGACGGTTTGGGGAATTTCAACTTGTTTAACGGCAATTAGTTCACCGGTGTTAACGTTCATAGCTATGAACACTCTTCCATAGGTTCCATTTCCAATCAATTCACCTTTTAACCATTTGAATGTTGGGGTACCATTGCTTGGACTTATAACTGAACTTGACGCATCGTTTCCTTCAGGCTTAAGCTCTTCTATTTTGGAACCCCAAAATTTTGTACTTGACCGTCGTAGCAAATTAACGCCTTTATTTTTTCTATTATTCCTCAACAGCGCTTTACGAGCCTCAAAGACTTCACGTGCCAAAAACCGCACAGATTTAACTTTCGGTCTAATTGAAGTTTTCGTAGGTGAAGATACAGCTTTCGAACTATCGGAAACTAACACATTGTCTAAATTATACCGAGGGAAAAATTGATCAACGTTTCTATACAAATCGTCAGCAGAAGGGCGAACCTCCCATTTAGTTTGCTCTTGGTCTTGTAATGAAATAGGTGCTTTAGTGTTTATGTTCATTCCTCTTATATGATGTGACAACGGGGATAAATTTATAGCTAAATCATCGCCATGTGAAAATTCAGGAACGGTGCGCTGGTTTGTTTGGCTATCGGTCGTAACTGGTGATGTTTTAAATGAATTCCTCTCTTTCAGCATGTCAGTGTTATTGTCCTGCAGGTTTTTAGGTTGAATAGCCCAAAACGAATCACTTGGAATTTCTGATTCATCAAAAGCAGGGGCATTATTAAATGAAAAATCGTTTTCCCAATCAGTGAATTCCCCAGTATTATCTGATACGTTAACACTCGTGCTTTTTGTATCCTCAGGAGTGTTAGATACGGGTGAATGTACATAGCGTAAGCTAGATTGTCTGGCTATGGTACTTGAACGTTTAGGTGCAGTATCATTTGTTGGAGGAGGAGAAGGTGGGTCTCTATGAGCTATAAAATTTCTACCCAATAATGACGGTTTGGGACTTAATTCGGATGATACAGAAGACGTGCTTGAAGGAAGTTTTAAAGTAATTTTCTTATGAGGCCTCAAAACTTTAAATCTATTCTTTCCAGTATCCTCTTCGGTGCCATCAAGGATCCTAGCAGCCATTTCTCCTTTCGCACCCCTAATTTTTTCAAAGCCACGAAATCTTCGAGATGGGGACTCTTGCAAAACTGCTAAGTTTGGAGACGAGCCAGTCTTCTTATCGCTATGAGTGCCAGGAGGTACTGTGTTGACAGGACTTTCTTTGTCAAAATCGGAAGTGAGTACTGAATGTCTAATGTTCCTTTTCGATTGGGAACTTGAATTGATATTTTGAAAATATCTAATTTCATCTGAAGGATATTTTACGTTGACATTGTTGGAAGATTTTGACGATATGGAAATTGTATCATTTGACAACTTTTCAGGGAATGAAGAGTCTTTGGCAGGAGTTATAAAAAATTTGATTGTTCCAAATTCATCAACATAGCGTCTTGTGATATCCAGTTTAATGTCGTCAAGAGTTTCAATATATTGGGCACCACCTACTTCGGTAAGGTAAATATGACTCTCTGCCGGAGAGCAATCTATGGCGACACTTTTTGTCAGCGTTTCACGAAGTTGGTAAGCTGAATTAACATTAGTTACATTAACAGCAATGAAGTTTTCGTCATCTGTAGTGACCAGAACAAACGCTTGCTTTTTAACACCTAAACCAATTTGGCTTTCCAACCGGTGTACACGAGGAACCCAAGTTTCAGAATACGAGCTTTCGGTAGTGTTTTTCAAACTTAGTTTTGAAAAGACTTTAGCAGAAGGTGATGTCGGAAAAGGCGACTTTTCTTTAGACTTGTCCTTTTCTTTCTCGCGTGAAAATCCGGGGACGCGAAATTTTCTTAAAAAATTGTTTGATTTTTCTTTATAGTCTGTGCTTTGTCTCTTGTTGACACTCCTACTTCTGAAAAGTTTACCATCACTTAGACTTGATTGCTTTTTTTGAGCATCGTTTGTAGAGAAGTATTCCGTTTGCTTCAAAGAATCCATTGAACTCGAGCTTGAATTACGAGGTAAGCCTTCCGTTCCTACTAGGCCGTCTTGTCCAGGAAACCCGTCTGAGGAGCCAGTGAGCCATTCCGTAGAAGAGTTCTTTCTATTTCTATAACCGATTTTGTTCAGGAAGGATGTAACATTAAAGTCATTGACAGAGGATATATCCTCTCCTTTACTTAGCGGTGAATCTATTGATTTTGGGGAATTCAGTTTTCTACTGGTCTCAAAACCAGGTGAGTCTACGGATGAAAATAAAGCCTGGCGAACTCGGTTCGTTAGCTGAGCAGCTTCTTCATCGGGAATATTATACTTTTGAGCCAATGCTAACGCATTTCCATGATTAACAAGGCTTACAAACGCCTGTCCCTCGATTTTCTCAGCTATCAGAGCATCCTTCCAAACACTTGCAAGATTATAATCTTGCAAGAACTCAAGTACGTTTTCTTCATTCCAGAAATAATCGTCAGCATTCAGAGTACTTCGAACTCTTAAGCTATCGGCAAACAATGCGGGTGACTTTCTTCCATCACTGACTCTGGATGCACTGCTTGCCCTACTTGACATGTTGGGTACACGAGTAGAAGCAAACAAAGCAGAATATAATGTAAATATTTAAGTAACAATTTCAATCTTTTTTCCTCCTGGATTGTTAACAATAACGAATAAATCCTGACTACGTTTGAAGTGGGATTTGGCATTAACAATACTGCACCTCAATCCAGTTAAATGAAGAATATGAAGATCCTTGTTTACAGTCAAAAACTTACTTTTGATTCGATTGTAAGCAGTTACTTAAACCATTCGCATTCCATTACCTGGTCTTAAACTTCTCTTGTATCGTGTTTTTCTTTAATAAAGCAGCTTTTTACGAAAAGCCTTACTTAACTAGACTATAAAGGATTGTAAAGGAGTATAGATTTAATGAAAGGATGAATTGGTTAGACGTATACCTCGCACTCAGCATTCCTTTGACAATTCTGAGAAGAAAGCGAAGAACATATAAGAAGATATAACGAAGCACATTATTTTAGTTTACTTCGTTACTACTCGTTATATTGGGACTATCCAACAATCCCATTTTAAAGGTATATATCGAGCTTTCTTCAATAGCATCGAATTATTGAAGTATGTGAAAATGTCGTTTTTTAAGAAATTTAGCAAGAAGAAAGAAACTCCTAGTTTGAATCCATTTCCAAAGACTCAAGAAAAGAGTGATAATAGAGGAGATGCTTTCATGGTCGATGATGTTAGTATAAACAAGACAGTAATGTCTTCCTTCTTATTTTTGCCAAATGGTCAATTAACCAATTTTTAATAGTACAATCGTTTCGGATTCTGTGGAGTCCCAGAAAAATGGTGCATTGATCATCAGCAAGGACTATTAGCTGTAGGTAAGTAATTACCAAAGGAAAAATAACATCAGCTACGTGAAAGTCTAACTGAAATAGCCTCTACAAGCAAACGAATTTACATATACGGAAAACTACATACTCAGCTTGTTATTATACCTAACTGCAGCGATGTCGTACACCTTCTTATGTGTGCAGGTCACCTAATCATTATCGACAGTCAGAATACAATAATTAGCTACAATTTGTTAAGATCTAAAAACTTTCATACTCCCACTTCAACCTTTTATTTGAGACTAAGAGTTATATCTACTGCTACGGATCCTTCAATAGAATGGGTTTATTTAGGGATGAGCGACGGTACAATCGTCCCATGGGATGTTACAAGACATCGACCTGGTGTTTACAAAATCCCGAACTTATATGCTGAAAGAATGAATGAATGGAAGCTCATGGGTTAGTAATGCGAATACTCGAACTTTTCAAAGCTAATTCAGTCTAGGATATCCTTACGCACCTACGTCAAGTAGATTGTCGCCTGTTATAGGTATTCAAATTCATCCGAAAGACCTTGGTCTTTTGTTAATTGCTTATCCTGAAGGCGTTTTACTTTTTTCTATAAGAACCGAAACAGTTTTGAAATTCTATGAACTAGAATATGCGGCTGGAAGCACCGCGGCAACAATGTCTACTAAACATAGTTTTCGACGTCCGATGGTTAAAGGGATCCATTGGAGTCCTTGCGGTGAATATTTTCTATCATATTATGAAGATTCTTCTATAGCATTTTGGGACACTGAGAAAGAAATGCCCATTCAAGTCAGAAATTTCGTTGACTCTTACATCCACACATATACTGCTATGCAAAAACCAGCCCCTAAAACTGATTTAGAACCAATTCAATCTGTAATTTGGTGTTGTCGAGAGGATCCTAACTCAACATTTTTGCTAATGTTAGGTGGATTACCCAAAGAATCTCCCGTAAAGGGTATTTCAATGTTTAGTTTTCCTCAAACTCCTGGAAAGCAAAATGTTACTGTATCAGCAGAACATTTTGCTAATCCAAGCTCCCAAAGGTTCTTCCCTTTTATTGACATCGCACCGGCTATTGATATGGCAGTAATTTCAACTTTGTCGCCATATTACAATGGTGCCCATAATCCCAGATATCTATTGATGTTCTCCCGTGATAGAACTCTTGCTCTCATTGATTTGGTTACTTGTGAGCCTGTGAACTTAAACATGTCTCTTCCTCCCTCCCTATGTTTTCTAGCTCCTGATTTTCGAATTATCGACTTTCAGACTGTGAAGAAAAGCATCTGGGATACTATGGAAGATTCTATTTCTCTGCATCCTCATTATTCTTCATTTTCTGGAGGAGCACCACATCCTGGCTATTTAAAAAAATTCGACGTACGGAATATACTAGCAACTTCTTCCGGTCTTAGTCTTTCATTATGGGATATTTCGAAAGGTTTTATGGACCCGAAAAATTGTATAACTATTGATTTTTCTGAAGTTATGCGTAAACATCTCACTCCAACTGCGAAACTCATCAGTGTATCACTTTCGTCTACTAATTGTGAATTCTCTAGCGCAGATAGTTTTGGTCGCGTCATCGTATGCCGAATAAAAGATTCACTAAATCCACTACCGTACCAACTGGCTTCAGGTATTTTCCGTTTGGATGATAGCTTTGCAATAGACGGTATTATTTATGGTCAATTTTGTATTGATCTAAAACAGGGGCCGATTACAACCAATTGCATGAGTGACATTGGATTTATATGTATCGGATATGCAAATGGCTCACTAGCTGTCATTGATCTCAGAGGTCCCCACATATTATGCAATACTTCTCTAACAGAACTCGGCATCGAAAGAAAATCTAAGTCATCTTCGTCGACTGATTATATTAGTTCTGCTGAGTTTGTAATTATGAATTTAAATAATGACGGTCCAGCTTCAATTCATCTGATAGCTGTGACCAACACAGGAATAGCTTTATCTTTCCAAATTGGGTTGACATCTTCAGGAAACTACTCTGTAGCATTCTTGTCCTATGAGAAATTGGGTATTTCTAACGTTCATAGCGTAATACCCTTAACAGAATCTGGACAACATGCGGTTGCTACAGGAACTTCGTTGCAAACGGTAGGACTCCAATCTGAGAAGATTTATTTATTATACATTGGCGAAACAGGAATGCGCGTATATTCCCGATTTAATAAATGTTCAAGCACGACGGATTGGAACAAACATGCTTGTTATAAGGCTAGCGTCATTTTTTCATCTGTTTCTAGACAAATGGGATCAGTGGCATGTATAATGTCAAATTTAAACGTTTACTGGTTTTCATTGCCTAACTTAGTTGAAGAACGACGTGCAAGATTGCCGGATGACATAGATGAAAGAATGTACGTAAAGAAGAATTATATTCTGTGCTAACGACTTTAGGTTGAGATTTGGTAATATTACAGAAGATGGAGACTTTGTGTTTCCAACAATCGGTGGTACAGAATTAGCATTTGGATCCGTGCTAGGAATGGGAAGGAAAATGTTTGCTTCTATATCTTGCAACCTCATTACGAAAGATCCTTTGATACTGCCACCAAGACCCACTCTGTCTACTTGGAAGTGGCTAATGGGTGGACAGACAACGACTTCGGATGAACTGAATTTACTACTCGGTGGTGAACACAGACCAGTTAGTAAGCCGTTAGTACGGTCTCAAGCTTCAGGAGTACCACAGCAATCCCCTCAACAAAACCCGAACGCTCAGACTACAACTCCCACCGGCAGCATGAAGGAGTTTGAAAATAGGCGAATACCTCAACAGAAGAGTTATTTCAATCAGATGAGTGAACAATTAACTGAAAGAGGCAGAATGCTTGGAAATGTTGAAAGTACGATGGATGATTTAGAAGAGATGAGCGCAGACTGGTTGAATGAGATCAAAAAGTCAGTAGCTTCTACTAAGAAGGATTTGCTGATTTCAGGACTTAAGAGTTATTTGCCTTAAAAACATTATTTATTAGCCGATTCCATATTCATAGACATTAGGTTTACTGATTTTGACTTCAAATGCCAAATAAAAAGTTTTTCATTCTTTTTCTTTTTTTACAAATCTTTCATTGAAAGATTAAACCTTTCTTTTCCATTGTTATTAAAAGTATTATATAAATGTTTGCAAAGAACATTCTTGCAGTCAAAGATTAAAACATTATTTTTTTTTTGTTTTTAACATAGTCAATTTTTATGCTTTTAGTTTCATTCGAACAATATTTCTCCAAAGATCATCGTCTTCTTCAGTTGGTTCATTTGCAATTTGTTCGGAATCTTCCCGACTATTCGTAGCTTCTTCTGTAAGATTTGTTTCTTCAATACTCTCCGAATCTGAAGAAGTGCTGGATGTATCGTTGCTAGGAACAACTGGCTTATGGTTCAGATTTCCTTGAGTCCAAATGTCCCCAAAATCTGTATTTCTCTGCTCTCGATAAGATTCTTCCATATCTTCCAGATACTGCTTTTGTTTTTCTTGAATATCATCAGAGTCTTTACAGGAGGCATAAATGTCTAAAAGCTCTTCATTAACATCAAAAAAGGCATGGCCCCATTTGAAATTTTCCATCAATAATCGAGCCTCATCCTTATACCCAACGATATACATACATGCAGCCAAGGCTTCTGCGCAGTTCAATCTCCAAGGACGTCCATAGTTAATGGGGTTTGTAGCAACCAAGTAGGGTAATAAGCGTTCACACCGACCACCAATTCTTGAAAAGGGTATTTCATCAATTTTAGCCCAAGAACATTCAACGACACTGGCGCCGCCATTATCAAAAATTTCCCGGTCAGCAGGAGAAACTGGTGATTTGCCATTCGGACTGAATTAGTTAGCTTCAATTAACTGTAATAATTTTTTTTTTTTTAAAAACAGTAATATGAATTCCATGTCAACAAGCAACAAACTAAGACGCATGATTTCGCCCACAATCTGCTCCTTGAAGCAAGAATAGAATAAACACAAAAAAAGTAAAAAACAAATAGAAAAAAAATTTATTAACTTACGTGACCACAACTCCCTTGAACTTTTGACCAATTCGCAAATTCCGTATGCAACCAAGTCTTTCTAACCTTTTCCCGGAACAAGCATTCGGATTGCAATGGCCGAAATCCCACATTGCAAGAGGCAAAGGAAATTTCAATGCTTTCTGTCCTTTATAATTGTGCTTGTCATGACCTTTACCTGAATTTCGAGGCCCCATTATGAAAACCAAGATTTGAATGTAATTTATAGGTGTTACAGTAAAAATATTTATTCCAAATGAACTTTTCGTTCTGTATAATCCTAAATGCGCTAAAATAATAACTGTCATTATAGAGTCTAAAATCCTTGTTTGTATAATATAATGTTCTGAAATATTTGTTACCTTGATTCATGCTCGACTAAATTGAAGGCATTCTTATTTGAACGACTGAATCCAGGACGTTCAATGTATAATAATACATTTGCTCTTTTGTTTTTTCTCTTGGAAATGTATTTTCTCTGTATCTGAGTAATCCAAGAATGAACTTGAGTTGTCCCATCTAGAGGTAGTTCACTTCTCTTTCTCAGCAAATCTCATAGAGGTAATAATGAATTCATACATCCATACATATCCAGGATGGATGAAATCAGTGTAATGCTGCAGTCATTCATTTCTTTATTATGACTTTTAATTCCATTACATCTCAGTTTGTTCATCCAGTAGCTTTTCTTGAGTCTAGCGATATACTCGTTATAGTGGTATCAATATGAGAACAAAGCAGCTATTGGTATAACGAGGATGTTCCTATATCTCTATCATCTATTGAAGAAAAGCAATGATATTACGCTTCATATTATCAATAGTCAAGATACAATTGAACTCAACAACCTCTTGCATTAAATGTAAAGTCTTGGTAAAAAATATCTACTTTTTGAATTCGTTTGGATCCTTTGGATTTTTTGGTTTATTTTCTTTGTACTCGATCTGAATCAGCACATCTGCTTTCGTCAACATGCATTCCTCTAAAGTTACTCGGACGATAGAAAGATACATTGGTATGTTATGCTGCTACTAGGAGGCTTGGATTACTTCTAAAACAATTGCTTTGAATGAAATACTAACAAGGACCAGACAGGGCAACGGACCAATTTAATTTGGAGCCGAACTTGGCTTTAAATTTGGAAATTGCTGATTACATTAATATCAAGAAGGGAAATGCGTATGTATTTTGAGTCAAGGTGTATTTTGTTCTAATCTAGTTTATCTACGTATAGACCTAGAGAGGCAGCTTTTACCATATTGAAGCGTATCAATAGTGCCAATCCAACAGTGACTTATTTGACTTTAAACGTAAGTAATCCAAGCTACACAGAGGAACTAGCTTCATCTATTTATTGCATGATCTTGAATTATGTGAGTGATGGTGGAGTCAAAGCCAGACAGAAAAAGAGAGCTTTCTGTGTATTTCGGTTCATCAACGTTCCTGGTCCTACGCACCTATACATGGAATTTAAATAGCTAACTTGATTTAGCTTCTTGATATATGCGTAAAAAATTGCGGCTTTCCCTTTCACTTACAAATTGGAAGCCAAGAATTTCTCAATGGATTTGTTTCTCGTTTTCCTAAATATCCCCTCCCCCATATGAATAAAATTCAGAAAAAGATTTTGGAAATGCTTGAAGAGTGGAACTATATGCTGTGTAAAAACAATAGACATAGCCAAGAGTTTTCCAAAATTCACGACCTCCGCGAATTGATGGCTTTTCAAGGTTACAAGTTTCCAAAAGTTGATGAAGATTCAGTTGCTGTGATGAATCCTAGTAATGATCTACGCTCCGCTCATGAATTGGCTATGGAAGATTTGGAGGCACATAAAGCTAAGCTTCAAGAACTCCTTCGACGGGGTACTCCATTGGATTTGGCTGAAGCGAATGCACTAATGAAAGTAATTGCCGGTTTTGATAAAGAGAATACAGAGGATTATTCTGCCCTCGCCTCCGCTGAAATTGAATCTATCAAAGCTAAAGCTTTACGTGTTCAACATCATCTTGAAAATCCGGCATCGGTACCTCTAGATGAGCCGTTAGAGTCCGCTATAGAGTCTTTGAAAGTCTATAAGAACAAAGTTGTTCGTTTGTTGCAAACCGAGGATGACGATGAATACTATGTTCATAAGCTTATTTCTTTGAATGAATTACTTCATGATGTACTTCAGGCTTATGGAGTTAACCATGATTTCAACGAGCAATCCTTTCCTTATTCCTCACATTCATCCCAACAGAGTAATAATGCTCTCCCAAGAAACGAATCTTCTTTAGTCGATCTGCTTGATGAAGCTAGTAACGATAACTTAATTTTATCTAATAATGGCGTTTCCTCTAGTACTGCATCAGACTTCGTTGGCTTTCCAGATGCATTCAACTCTAGTCAACCGATAGCTAATGGTAATTCTGTGCACAAGTTTTCGAATGTTGAAGCTACCATCCCTATTTTGAAGTCTGATTCCTTGCTACTGTCAGCCAAGTTAGTCAGCTACAATCCAGCGAGCGGTACGGCATCATATGCAGTCAATCTTTCTAACGACTCTTTGACGTCTTCTGTATCTAATGTTACCTTTCAGGTGGCTGTCATGAAATCTCAAAAGCTTCAGATGCTTCCCCTCGTTGGTGAGACTACTATAGCTCCAAAAAAGCAGGATGCTGCCTATATGACTATGAATATTTCTGGTATCAGTAATGATCAGAAATCTATACGAATTCGCTGGCGTTCTTACTGGATGGCTAACCTCAATAATCAGGAAGCTTCTGGCGAAAGTCACCTACCTCTTCAAATCTAGATAATCGATTTCTAAATAGACGTACACCTTCACAATCTAAATAATTCTCTACTATTCGCATTACTTGATTTGCTTTTAGGAATTTTTAATCATTTATTACCATTACCAATTAATAAGATATAAATAATTTGCATGAATATATTATTAGTTGCAACCAAAAAATTAAAGCCTTAATAGGCAATACTTTTAATTGTCTTCCCATAGTGAGTATAATTTTCTCCTAAGGATTTTAATCGCTGTAACGACATGACGCAGAGAAAAACTGAGCGCAGAGATGGCTTTTTGACTTCTTCACTATTAAGAGAACCATCAACCAACTTTTCAACTTGGACTTCAGGATAGTGCTTTTTTAATCCATCATAGCAAGCCGTTTTCCATAATGCCAAAGATTTCTTTAAGTTAATCTCCCTGTCTAAAGCGTAATGTAAAGCTTGAAGACATTCTGTTAAATGGTCCACTTTTTGCGTATAATCGAAATAAGTAGCTTGACGATCCTTTTCATCAGTTATGCAGCGATCTAGATCTTCTTGGAACTTATCAGAAAAGTTAGGACCAACAATGTTTTGTAACTTTCCAAGTTGTCGTTTAAAGACCTCCATAACTTCTGGTTCAAATGTGTTGGTCGATCGCCCCAAGAACCTAGCCAATCCTTTCGGTACCTGCTGCGATAACTCAAGTGAATTCAATCGTTCTTGAAGAATTATTATTTCTTTTTCAATATCCTTTATATAAGCCTCGTAGACGAGTATAGTGCTTCTAGGAACCAATTCATCCTGTTTCTGGGACAGCTTCTTTAAATGTTTATCTTGCTTCTTTACGGTATCCTTCAGGTTGGTCAATTGTAAGATACGCTTTTGCTCAGCTTCGAAAAATGTATCATGTTGTTGACTTAATTGTTGGTGTAACTTCTTTACTTTCGAAGCAAGATGGTCACAACGATCGTCTCTTCTCTTAATCCTATCCATAGACCTTTTAACTTCTCCCTCAAGCTCCGTGTTATGTGCTTGAGTTCCTGTTAAAACGTCCTCTAACGAGCTCAGCGTATTGCACTTTGCTTTAAGTTCATTTTGGACAACAGTTAGCGATTCTTGGACAGACTGTAGTTGTTTACATTGCTGATCCTTAAGTGAAAGCTCTTCATTGCTTCTATTTAACAAGCCTTGAAGACTATTTGCCTTATATTCGGTATCTTGCAATTTCTGAACATATTCTTCGCTAGAATTCTTTAATGTATGCAGTTCCTCTTCTAATGTGGCTAACTTAACTTCGGAATTATTCTTGAATTTTTGGAGAGATTCAATAATCTCATTCTTGTCAGTTATCAATGAGCGCTTTTCTTCCAAATCCTTCAATAACTTTCCTTTCTCGGATTCTAACTGTTGAATTACAGCATTAGTTTCTTTAGAAGAAGCTTCCAACTCTTCTTTATTTTCGGATATTGTTTTTTCAAGGGAATCGATAGTTGATAAATGGTGGTCTATCGTATTAGATGAGTTTTGTAAATCATCTTGATAACGCTTAATCAAATTCATGTGTTCGTCAGTCTCCTTTTTCAAAGCATTCAGATTAGAACTCAATTCCTTAGCTTCATCTGCCTTCCTTGATACATTATCCTGAACAGAATGAAGTTCTGCCTCTGTTGCAGACAGTTTATTGTTTGCGTTTTCGTATGAAGTTTTCATTCCAGTTAATTCTTCTGAGACCAATTGTTTTTCTTTAGTTACAAGCTCAACCTTTTCAGTCAACTCGCTTACGAGTGATCGTTCATTTTCTAAGTCTGATTTGTGAGTTTTAGTTTCCTCGTTGCTGCTTTCTAAATCTCTCTGTAAAGTGCTTATTTTTTGGTTCAAGCCTTCAATCAACTCCTCTTTTCTTTGTAATTCCGAAGAATTACTCTCAATTGACTTTGAGTGTGAATCGACTTCTAAATTCAACTCTTTCAGCTGAGTGACCAAATCGTGTTCACGTGAAGCATAATCTTTTTTAGTATCACTGAAAAGCTGTGTGAGCGAATTCAAATCTGATCTGACGTTTCTCAATTCGCTGGATAGCTTGTCAGCATCTTGAATCCTACCCTGTAACTTTGTCTCTTTATTCCGTAAATGGTTAGCCAATTCCTTAAAGCAGCCTGTAAACAAAGAAGTTGCCTCCATGATTTCCGAAGGATCCTTCAAACTTAATTCTGAAACGTCAAAGGAAGATAGGTCTTTGGTTATATTGAAAAGGGAATTAAATGCTTCACTGAATCCTATCCTCAATCTGTTCAACTCTTCATTGTCTTTACCTATAGAATTAATCTTTGCCGACAGTTCCTTCTTATCATTTTCACACTGAGCAATGCCTTCATGAAGTGAAGAAATATTTTCTTCAGCCTCAGAAAATTGTTGATTCAGAAGATCCTTTTCACTTTGTACATCAGAAAATTCTTGGTTCTTCTTTGACAACATAGCTTCTGTCTCTTTCAGTTGTTTCATAGCATCTAAAAGCTTACTATCCATAGCGGTATTTTTTTCTTCAAGCTTTTTGCTAGAGTTTTCAGCCTCTGAGAGTTGTTGATTAAGAAGATCCTTTTCACTTTGTACATTAGAGAATTCTTGGTTCTTCTTTGACAACATAGCTTCTGTCTCTTTCAGTTGTTTCATAATATCCAAAAGTTTATCATTCACAGCGGCATTCTTTTCTCCTAGTTGCTTACTTGTGTCTTCAGCTTGGCTAATTTTTCCTATCAATTTCTGATTCAATTCTTTCAACTTAGAGAAAGCATCTTCCAGAGATTGATATTCATCGCGAAGTGAACCATGTTCTTCAGATAAAGAAGCGTAAGAACGTTCGGCAGATTCAAGGACCTGATCTAGATCCGCCTTAGACTTTTGAAGTTTGTTTTTCTCCAATAGTACAATTTCCTGGTCTTTCTCTAGACCAGCTATGCTATCTTGAGATTTAACGAGTTTTTCATTTAAATTTTCCTTCTCAGCAATTTGATCTTCCAAGGACTGTTGTAAGCTTGCCAAACTCGAATTCAAAGTATGTAGCTCTTCTTGTATACTTCCTTTCGAAGAAATGAGATGTTTAATTTCGTTTTCAGAAGTGCACTTCTCCTCCTCAAGCTGCTTCACGAATTCCATAGCCTGGCTAAGATTTTTAGATTTTTCAGATAGCTCATCTTGAACATCCTTAAATTCCTTCTCTCGAGAGTTATGTAAAGCTTCCAAGTTAGAAAAATTCTTTATTTTTTCTTCAATTTCATCCGCCAGTGAAAGAGTCTTTTGGTTCAAATCTTCTTTCTCTTTAAACAAACCTTCTTTTTCTTGCTCTAATTTGCGAACCTTTTCAGCAAACTCGTCTCTTTCGGATCGTAAGTTTTCCTCAGTTTCTGCTGCTGATTGCATTAAAGAGTCGTACAAACCGCTATTTTCATAAAGCTTATCGCGATCAGAGTTAAGTTGGTTAGTAACGCCTTCGTGGTTACTTCGCAAAATAGCTAGTTCATTCTGAAGTTTTTTATTTGCATCTGTCAAAGAATTCATCACTACTTTACTTGATGAAAGAGATGACAAAATATTCTGAAGGGAAGATTTAAGGTGCCCACTCTCTTCAGTAAGTTTAGAGGAAGCAACCCGAAGATTATTATTTGATTCCTCAGAATCCTGGTATGATTGCTTTAATCCTGAATAATTGGACGAAAGTTCTTTGTATTCTTCTGTCAAAGATGTGAGACAATCCTTAAGTAGGCAACATTCCCCAAAAGTCTCATCTTTCACTTTCATTGCATTTTGCAATTCAGTCGAAATCTTTTCGAAAGAAGAGCTAAATGTAGAGTGTTTAGCCTCTAAAGATTCATTCATAGATTTCAAGTAGGATACTTCAGACTGCGAGTCATCATAAGACCTTTGGCAGGAATCAAGCTTACTCTCAAGATTATCCTTCAAGGTTCTCAAATCTTTAAGGGAAATGATAAAACTTTCATTTTCTTCCACTTGATCCTTGTAAACATTCAGTTGGTCACTTAAATCTCGGTTATGCTCTTCAAGCTTTCTGAGAGAATCTTCGGTCTCATCTAACTTAGATAAGGAGTCTCTTAGAGTCTTAATTTCATTTTCCATGTTATTATTCATTTCTTGTGAATGATTGAATTTCTTCTGTAACTCTGCAAAACATGTGTTGAGAGACTCATAACTTCGGCTTTGCTCTTCATTGTTGGCTTGAAGATCATTAAAGTCTTTATTTAAAGACTCAATTTGCTCATTTACTTTATGAACATAGGAATCTTTTTCGTTTAGAGATGACTTTATCTTGCTAAGCTCTGCTTTGAGGGTATGAACCTCTTCTCCATTAGAATTTTGAGATTCTTCTAGCAGCTTTTCCATATTCCGCAAATTCAAGGTTGAATCCTTTAATCTATCTTGGAATGCCTTACATAAGTCTTGCACATCCCCAAGTGCCTTTTGAGCCTGTTCCTTCTCAACTAGTTCTTCATTCCTAGAAGCACTTAAACTCTTATATTCATCGCCTAGCTTGGCTATAACATTTCTTCTTTCGTTCAATTCCGAAGTTAAATTTTCGATGTTATCCTCGTACTTCACAACTTGATCTTTCAAAGTATCTACAGACTGATTCTTACTCGCGCTTTCATTCTTAGATTCAAATAACAGGCGTTCCTTTTCCTCAAGTAAAGACGTTAATTTAGAGTACTCGTTGTCTTTCTGTGCTATAGTACTTTGACTATCTTCCAGAGACTTAGAAGAGGAAGTCACTAAATTCTGCAATTCTGCAATTGTTTTGTGCAAGTCCTTGATCTCCGAAGAATTTCGATCTCGCTCAGATGTGACCAAAATAAGATGCTTATCCGTTTCGGTAATACGAGCTTCAAGATCCTGAAGCTGTTGATTCGAATGATTTAGACTTTCAGTCTTTTCCGAAAGCTTAAGTTTAGATTCCTCTAAACTAGATTGTAGACGATGTTTAACGGAATCAAATTCACCTGCCTCATCCTCCAGAGCGTTTAGCTTATATTGTAGATCGCTAGAACGACCTTCCAACTCATTGATCTTCTTTTGCATACTTGTGATTTCTTCTTTGGAATCTTTTAAGCTAGCAATAGAGCTTCTTAAAATCTTTTCGAGTTTTCTATTTTTCTCAATAAGCTCAGCATTGTCCGTGGAGCTACTTTTTAGCGATTGAGTATCTTCTCTCAAAGTCTCGATTATATGTTCCTTTGATTTAAGTTGATTCGAAAGAGCTTGTAGCTTCTCTTGATAATCTTTGATTTCATCCTTGTTGGAGTTCGGTTCGTTCAAAGCTAACACTTTTTTTTCTAAATCCTTGCATTGACTACGCAAGCTAGTTTCTGCTTGTCTCAGAGATCCAATTGTATTATTTGAGCTAACCAACAGTCTCTGTAGTCTTTCTTGTTCAGCTCGAAGGTCAGAATTTGAGACTTGGTCATGGTTCATCTTATCCTTCATTGATTTCACATCTTGAACTACAGTCTCGTACTCCTTTTCCCTTTGGTCAAGTCTTTGTGTGACATTTAGGAGCTGCCTTGATAATTCATACGCTTCGGATTGCTTTGATGACAGAGTTGATTCTAATTCTGAAACCTTCTTATGGAAATACTGATAATCCTCACTAGATGTTAAAGCATCCATGTCTGAAGGATTCTTTTCCCAACCTTCTCTGTTTGATTTTGACATTAACTGCATTGAAAGGAGTCCATTTTCATGTTCCAAGGTTGCCAACTTTGATCGAACAGCCTTTAGGTCGGCGATTAAATTGGAGTTTTGAGTAACAGTTTTTAAATCGTAAATAGGGCTATCAAACAATCCTCCTCGAGTTAGCATCCAGCTAGTGTTAGAAGTTGAGCCAGGGCTTCGGGGGGTTAATTGGTGAGTTTCCTCAGTTTCATTATTGAGAGGTGCCTCTCCCTCGCTCAATACCCTTCTTCCTTTCTCTGGGCGAGCAGTAGGAGTAGAGAAATCGTCTTGATTAACGGCATTGTTGTTTTCTGCCAGATGCTTACCAGAAACTCTTGGTTTTGGAGGTTTTGGCGTTTCCAAATCTGGGTAAGCAAAAGGAGATATTGGACTTAAAACACTGTTAAGGGAATCATCCTCCGAATCAGAGAGTGGAGGAGACGTGGGCGTCTGATTCGACATGGGCACTGTGAACTAAAACAGCTCTTGCTTTGACGCGTCGTGGTTGAAATTCCAAGTGTTTATGACTTTTAACGTACCAAGATACAGAATTTCCTCGTTGTAATGAAAAACCTTGATAATATAATAAACCGATATAATTATGTAAATAAAACGATACGTGTTCAAGGATTCATTCATTGAGCTTTTTTGTTTGATGTTGTTTTCTCTTTCATTTTTATACATTTCGTTTCTTCTTTTATGTTTATCCATTTTATTATGAATGAAGAAGACTCAGAGATGTTTATTACTTATGGACTAATATAAATTCATGTAATTTATGTAAATAAAAGATAAAGAAAAAAAAAAAAAAAAAAAAAAAGAGATACAGAAAGCATTGGTCAAAATGCTACAGGAGTAATGGTTAATTGAATGAATTAAACAAAGAACGAATAGATATTAAAGTCCTCTAATATATCAAAAAATTACAACATGGGATGACGAGATCGACTTTATCGCCGTGATTTGCTGCGCTTGTAGGATTGGATAGGAGCATCCGAAGAATACTGACCATAGGTACCATTCATTAAGACAGAATTTCCACGAGCGGAAACTTGGCTAGCTCTTGCTTGAGCTTGGGCGGGAGTCTCAAATGGTTGTGCCGTTGGTGGTAAGGAACCTTGAATTTGTGGACCAAACTTTGTGAAAGGTAACTGCATATTAGGAATGTCTAAATCGGAAGGGGACATATTGTAGGATAAAATAAGTTTTGACAGCAAGGCACCCACTTCAGAAGCAATTGAACGTTCTTCTAATGAAGGAGCATCAGGAGGTGAAGGAGAATCTAATCTAACGTTTTGGATATTTTGAAGACGTTGGAGTAAAGTATAAACATGCAACAAGTCTCGGTGAAGAGGAGCGTCAGAAAGAACATCTTCATCCACAAGATCTAGATTTTCTTGAATGAAATTTACATCGACAGATTCCGAGTCGAGCAATTTTTGATATCTATCAGATTGGTAGTATGTAGAGACGGTTTTAAAAGTATTGTCAGAAATGACGGTTGAGGAACTATTTCGAGTGGGAGAAAACGAGGAAAAGGGATCAAGAGAAAGGAGTTTTGGGGTTGGATATTTAAGTGACGAAGGATGAACGTTAACTACGGGGTTGGGAGGTTTAGGAGAAGCAGGAGGAGCGGAAACTTTACTGAGGGAAACATCGTTGGCAGAACCATATGCAGGAGAAGACATAAGAGCGACAGGCTTTGCAACAATACCACCATCTGGAAGTCGCGAATCTAAGCGTGAAAGGTGAGCGGGAGAAGTAAACAAAGGACCCGTTGGACCCAGCATCATCAAGGCATGAGATTTGAATTGAGGATAAAGGGCTAAATAGAAGGAGTTAGCAAAGGATTCGTAATAAAAGGCATTTTTTTTAAACATACAATTTTCGGGAAATAAGGAAGGGCTGCTGGTGGATTCTGGTGGAGAAGCATCATCTGTACTGATATCGGGGTTTTGGTTTGTATTTGTTACAAGAGACTGCTTGAGGAGGAAGTAGGTATGATCGATATCCCAATAGATAGATTCGCTAGGATTATGGTCATGAATTCCTTGATAGCAAACGGAATGCCAATCCTTTAGAAATGATTGCAAGGAAGTATATTGTTGATTATTCAGAACGGTTTCCAAAGGATCACCAGACACTGTTTTCGTACTGGCTAGTAAATTTGATCCAGCCGGAAGGGAGGACAAGAAAGAGACAACTAAGGGTTGCCAAGTAGCATGTTCCATGGTTTGGAAAATCAGAACCAGAAAGAAATGGATTGAATTGAAAATTAGCGGAAAAAACAAATCAAGCAGACGCACACAAAAACCCAAAGACAAGACAAGGGATTACGACAGGACAGGACAGGACAGAACAGAACAGAACAGAACACGACAAAACAAAACAAAACAAAACGCGCCAAGAGAATGGAATGGAAACGAGAATACAAAAAATTCGAGAAAAGAATAATAAAGAACAGCGAAAAAATTACCTACAAAAAAGAAAAAAAAAAAAAGGACAAATCCCAAATAAATAAATTGGAAAGCAAAGGAGGAACCTTGAAGGAAGGAAAGAACGATCGCAACCAAGAAGGATGGTTGTTTTTTCAAATCCTTTCTAATTCAAAAGGTTTTGGATATTTGCTGCACCGGGCGGAAGGGGAGGCAGAAACCAAAGAAAACAGATTTAAAATTGTGGAACGAAGAAGCAGGGCTTTGACTCGTAAATTGGATTCTTGGGAAACAGCGGTTTCGTCGTTTTGTTAAATCCTGTTGTTGTTGTTGTTTTCGAGTATTGAGAATATTTGTAAGACTATTATACAGTACGTTCTATTGCATTAAACGTGGATTCAGCGAAATTGTGATGGGTTCAAATCAACATAATGACATCATCGTACAACTAACTAGAAATGACTTTGTACAGCGTTGTCACATAGTAGTAGGAGTAGGAGTAGGAGTAGTAGTAGTAGTAGGTGGTATGGGAACAAGAGAATTGTTATTTCACATCACTTAGAAGAAAAAAAAAAGAAAAAAAAAGAAATTCATGAATTTTGAATCTCTCAACCTGTGAATACGAATGATTCTTTTTATTCCAGAATAAACTGAATTCCAAACTTTTTTTTTTTTTGTTTTCATTTACAAGCAGAAACCAAAACCAAAACCTCGTACATTAACCTCCTACATTATCGTATATAATAGCATTATGAATTTCCAACATATACAAACCATGATCATAATGACTTTATGAATCAATTGAAATTTCCTCAGTATGACCAAGTCCTTCCTTCCTTCTCTCCTTCAAAACCCTCTTGCCAAATCCATTCCTTTTCCAATCTTCATGCGGCTTGGCTCAGCTAGGCTAAGCTAGGCTAGGCTTAGCTTGTCCTGGCTCGGATACAAAGCGATGCCGCTGCAAGAAAGAGGGGATCGGAAAGAACCCCATTTCTTCCCTTCCCTTCCTCTCCTCTTTTAAAACGAGGCGAAGCTTGTCCATAGAAAAACAAGACATCACACGCTGATTCCATTTACGAGACCAAAAATTGCAACATCTAGACTTCCTTGGAACAGGGATAGGGTTCGATGAATTGAAAACAATAAACAATGCAAAGCAATCAGGGTTCACTGTTCACCTGATAAAATGAATTCTTTCCAAAACGTTCAAACTCTGTTTTCTTCATTCGTTTTCATTAAATTTGAACTCAATTTGTGTGGATCGTTTAGATGCACAGAGATACCTTACTACTTCATATTAGACATCATTGTTTACTAGAATTGACGACAAGGTACAACCTTAATAACGATAACACGAGATACATACGTATCAAATTTTTGCAATATATACAATGAATAATCAAGCTCAACCCTTCCCCTTTCAATTCCCTTTAAACACAAGTGTCATCCTGGTTCGGGTTTCCTCATCATCACTACTACTACTACGACCGACCCTGACCTGACCCGTATGCCAATTTGTTCTTTTGGACTCTTACTTAGTCTTTAGTTGGTAGTGTAATTCTTTGTTTATTTTTTCCATCTTTGTAGAAAGTATTTTTTCTATTCTACGATTCCTTGTTTCCTTTTTTCTTTTTTTATTGTTTCTTTTTTTTTTTATAATTTCGAAAAAAAAAACAAACCAGGAATCTTCTTTTGTAGTTTTTGGTACAGATAGTATAGTGCCTTTTCTATTCTTTTCTCCTTTTGTATATTTCTCTTACCCTTCCATTCGGTTCCCTTTTACTTTTACTTTTCATTTTTTTTTTGTTTGTGTTTTTGTTTTGACATTTGCTGGTTTTTATTATAGAGGAAATTAACTAAAAGAAAGAAAGCAAGAAAGAAAAAACGACGTTACTTGCATCCAGATTCATTCAGTTGAAATCAATTCTAAAACGAAAAAACAAAAACAACGAGTGGCTTTCATTTGCATTTGGGAATTCATCGTTTCATCGACTCGACTCGACTGATTCATCTTTTTATCCTTTGATTCTTTTCCTTCTTACGACCGGCTCTTTTCTTATTTTATTTTATTTTTTTATTTTTTCTTTTTCTTTTTATCTTAGTTTTCTATTTTTCCGTCTATTTCTTTAACCCTGAACCCTGAATAGGTTCTTAATCTTTCGTCCTTCCTTCCTCTCTCTCTCTCTCTCTCTCTTTGTCTTTGACGACTCCCTACCTTCTACATCGATTACTAGTGATTAGTACTAGTAAAACTAGTGCTTTTTGCTTTGTTGAATTGTTGTTTAGACATTTCAAAACGTTTAACGACGTGAAGAAAACAACTATTCACACTCTACTTTGACTTTTTATTCCATCCTATTGCTATTCCTTTTCCTTTGGATTCTTTAGACCGACGAGGAAAAATAACAAAAAACAAACATCTTTTGTGTTTTTTTTTTTAAAAAAAATTACCTTCTTTATATTCCCTCTAATTTTTCTTTGGTGTTCTTTACCTTGATTCATCATGAAGACTCCTAAACCTTCTAAAGTGTATGTAAAGAGTTTTTCTCTACGATTTGGAAAACACCTATTTTGTTTTATTTCGAATTCGAATTGAGATTCCAATTCCGATTCCCAATCCGCTTGTGCATCTTTTTTTGAGTTTGGATTCGCATTCGAACTTACTTTTTAGTGTTTGTTTTTCACTTTTTTTGTTTAGTTTTTAAGAGAAACATAGTTTATGAACGGATACTAACCAATTTCGTTTAGTTTGGTCATTGGATCCGCCGAGGGCCGTGTCATCGAAGCCCTTGAATATATTGCAGACCTCCACAAAACCCACAATTTCAAGTTTGCTATTTGTCTTGGAAACCTTTTTACTCGAAAGACCGCCAGTTCTGTCGTTACTAAATTGAAGAGTGAAAAGTTTTTGGGTATGTTTATTTTTCCTTATACATTGTAACTTCAACCTCCCTAATCTAACATTTGAAACAGTTCCTTTGCCAGTTTATTTCGGCGTCGGTTCGGCTGGTATGCCGGAAACAGTGACCTCCCACATGGCAATGTACGGTCCTGAAATCTGCCCCAACTTGTTTTGTATGGGTATTTGCGGCTTCATGAAGACGTATTCCCGTTTCACCATCGCTCAATTGGGTGGTACTTACGATGAGGTCAAGTTCAATGAACCTATGAATAAGCGTGAAAAGAGTTTAACTGAACGTTCTTTCCATCTCACCGATGTTCAAACTCTTTCCAAGCGATGTGACATCCTTTTTTCCAACAGCTGGCCTGAAAATGTTCAAAACAAATCTTCTTTACCTCGTAGAAACCTCCCTTCGGGTAATGCTCCTGTTGCTGCCTTGGCTGCAAACTGTATGCCTCAATACTTCTTTGTACCAAGTCCTGTTTATTACGAACGCGAACCTTATAGAAACTCTGCAGTCAATGTTCCCTCCGGTACTGTGTCTCGCTTTTTTGGCATTGCACCTTTTAAAAACCCAATCGGTGAAAAATTCGCTTACGCATTTACTTTGAATCCTTTAACCGGTGAATATGTGGGAGATATTCCTCCAAACTGCACTGATTCTCCCTTCGTCTTGAGACCCATTCCTCTTAAACGTGCCTCCAGTGAACAAGTCATCCCTCCTCCTGATAGTCCTGTTTCTACTGAATCAGGTTTCACTAGATTTAAGAAGTCTAAAGTTGGACGTGAGTTACGCTTTCCTTCATTACGATTTTTTCATCGTAACTAATTTACTTATTTATTAGCCGATGCTTGCTTCTTTTGTCTTAGTAATCCCTCTATTTCACTTCATTTAATCGTTGCTATTGGCAATGAAGCTTATATGGGTATGTTAGTAATAATATATGCGTCCTCATTATTTTGTTGCGTAAGAAATTTAAGCTAATTCCATCACTTTTTTTCTTAGCTTTACCAAAAGGACCTCTTACCACCAAAGATATAAACGTACCTGAACTTCCGTTTCCTGGTCATGTATTGATTATCCCAATCGCTCACACTTCTGCTTTAAGTTTGCTATCCGATTCTTCCTATCAAAATACCGTCGATGAATTACATCGTTTTCGCGAAGCTGTCACTCAAATGTATAACGCACACAATTCCGATGCTATCGTTTACGAGATTAGTAGAGCAAATGGTGTACACGTACATTGGCAGGTCATTCCTATCCCAAAGGATCTTTCACCAAAAGCTTTAGAGTACTTCACTAACCAAGCTAAAGAATCCGGGTTCGATTTCGAGGAACGCGATCTTCGATCCCATGAGTTAAACTATTTTCGAGTTTTCCTTCCTACAGGTGAAGTCCTCGTTCACACGCTTTCCCTTCGAGAAAGATTCGATTTACAATTTGGCAGACGAGCCGCTGCAAAAATTATGGGTATTGAGGAAAGGGTAGATTGGAGACAATGTAGCCAAACAGAAGAAGAGGAAAAGAAAGATGCAGAAGATTTCAAATCTTATTTTAAACCTTACGATTTTACCTAGAACTATACACATCTACACACGGGAAAAATAATAGATAATTTTTGGGGATTTCATAACTACACATTCTAAATAGACTGTTTCCTATCATCATCTTCTCCATGTCGAATATTATAATCATTAACTTTTTCCATCGCCAAAACTAAAAGCATTATTTGCAATCCTTTGCATTGCTTTTTCTCCACCTTCAGCATAAACTGGATCTTCTAATGCTTCAGCTATGCATTCCCATGGATTGCGACTTCCACCCCACTTTAATATTGTATTTCTAAATTTCTCACCGGCTTCGCGATTTAAAGGGTTCTTGGAAAATAACTTCCGGAATACCAAAGAAGCGAGAGCGGTATCAAAAAGATATGAATAGTAGCTTGCACTGTATCCATATAGATGGCTAAATTGTAGATGCCAAGAAGTTTTGGGAACTGACTCAAACCCACTCAACCGGTTGCTTATCTGATGGACTGTATCGACGGAATTGAAATCAGATTTAGAGACAGCATCAGAATGGAAAACTTGATCAATCATGGACATACATATTTGAGATTGCTGATCCAGAGCCACACAACTGTCCTCAACCTGGTTATAATGTTCTAATATTTGAGATGGGAAAGGTTTATCAGTTTGATAATGGCGAGCATATAAGGGTAACACATCAGCAGATGCCATAAAATGCTCCATAATTATAGATGGTAATTCTACAAAGTCTGTAGCACATCGTGTACCGGCCAAATTTTGATATTTGGTCCTTCCGAGAATAGAATGCATAGCGTGTCCCATCTCATGAAACAATGTTTTAACATCCCATAAATCAAGGCAGGAAGCATAATTATTATTCGACTTTTGAAAGTTACACAAAAGTGAAATTATAGGTATTTGGTGTGCAGCTTGTTGGGCTTTTTCGGATATATAGTCAGAGAATCCCAGACTTAAAGAATCATTAATACTAAAGCTGTCGAGTTCCCTAGATGAACGAATGGTAAAATGCGCGGCACCGTCAGTCTTCCCTGGACGAGTGAATAGATCAAAATAGATGACGCCGATCAAACAATTTTTCTCATCTAAGACGTTCAATTTACGAACTTCGGAATCCCAGATTTCTCCAGGCATAACCTCGGCTGGAACAAATCGTAAACCATACAAGGAATTAAAGAGCCGCGATAATCCTTGTATAACGGTACCAACGGTCAAATAATCCCTTTGATAATTAACGGATGAAGTAAGGAATGATTTTCTTTGGAATAATTGTTGCTTGTACCTAGTAACGTAATATTCTCGATCCCATATATTAATTTCGGGAAGATTTGTTAGACCTAAGTCCATTTGTTTCATCCTAGCAAATAAAGAATGTATCTGGCGTACTTTCGGTAGATTTTCTTTCGATAAATTTTCTAAGAAATTAATAACACAACTTGGCGACCGGGCCATTTTGTCAAGTAGTTGAAGTTCAGCGAAGCTATTTTTCCCGACAATATTTGCAAGCTTGTATTTAGAACCAACATAAGATTCGAAAAGAGATATATCCTGGTCACTTCCTTTATGCCCTTGAATATATATCTGTTTACGCACTTCAGGATTAGCAATACTAACGAGAGCCTGTGCTCCTTCATATCCAACAGTAGGAATAAGAGCGACTTTTTCTTTTTCATCATAAACACTACCTACAAAATATGGATCAGAACCCTTCAGCAGATCCAAAGGAACTGATATGTATCGCTGAGGTCTGTTCATACTACGATTAAAAAACTTCCTTCCTAATGTTGACGACTCCATAGATTGTTTTACAAACTTGTCTCGAGAAGAGTCATCAAGATTTACACCGGATTTTTCAAAATCCTGTAAAAATACCTTTGCGACATTATAAGCTTCAGGATCTTGGTTGGCTAAAGAGGGATTGAGTAACACTGATTCCCGTAGCTTGTTGTAGAGTCCCTGATGCGTATTCAAAATATTCATGAGCTCGAATAAAAGATTGTATGCTTCTTCAGCTTTGACAATAGTTTCCATTTGAGGATGAGAGCATCGTACAAATTCCAGAAGATCAATCACACTACAAAGCAAATTGGAAATCCGATCGAAACAACGAATTATGTTTAAAGTATTACTATTATCGTCATTCATAATCTCTTCAATAAGCTTCTTGCAGTTCATAGAGGCAGTTTCGGCTAGCCTTATGAATCCTTGATCTTTGTCAAGTAAGAATCGATTTTTAAACAAACCGACTTGTTCTAATTTATTTGCATATTTTGAATTATTCCCATAACATTTCTGATCGAACACGTCCTTTATCAATTGATCTTCACCGCATGGTCTATGAGATGTAATAAAGTTTCGAGCTTTTAAAGAACAAGAAACCCGGTAGAAACGAGTAGCTTTTGCAGTATTCCTGAGGCATGACTTTAATGTAAGCATTTTACGTCTAATTCCACCTGTACATGAGATCAAGAAAAATGATCTTCGAGGGTGAGTGAGGTTGGGAGTGGAACTTGTGATAAACAGCTTCATGCCATTACCTCCATATGTGTGGTTTCCATCATAAAAAAAAGGGCAATCGATCAAATATAAGAAAGCGTGTATTGGAACCGAATCCTTTAAATGAAACTGACCTTGAGGGTGAGGAAAGCGCCCCAAGTGTCCGTAGTATATTGGAAGATGCCAAAAAAAGAAAAACAAATTTAGCTTCCTCCGGAGTGAATGCTCTAAATTTAATAGAAGGAAAGAAAAAAGAAAAGAAGAGCTCCGTAAATGATTTAAATTTTGAAGCACCTGTTAATGGGGATACGACACACGATTCGGCTTTAATAAATGCTATGCTGCCTACTGTTGAGGATCGTTTTGCGAAACCGACAAATGAGATAGATGTCAATCAACACTTGTTGTCCTATATTGAATCTAAAATTAAATCTGATAAGCAAACTTCGCTTCCCTCTACAAAGCATGAAAACAGTGCAGACGTTATTCCCAAAAGGGAAACTGATCACGAGAAAGCTCCACCGATTATATCTGATTTGCCTAACAAGGTGCACAATAGTTCAATGGCATCGGATGCTATTCCAGAGGTGGACGTTGGAATCACTAGCACAGATTTGGAATCTTCAAAAAATTCCGCATCTAAACGGAAACGTAATGGGTCAAATAAAACGAATCCTACCTTTACTAGATCTTCAGCAGATCTAGCAAGAGATCGTTTAATAGAGGATATGTTGAAATCATCAACGAGTTCTCCAAAATTGGAAAACGAATCATATCGCCGTTTTAGGTCAAATGATGCTCGCTAGGTGGAAGCTCTTGGTTAATACTTTCTAAACGGTCATTTATTATTCTAAACAATATAATCTACATTTTCGTTGGGTGAATAGCTATGTAGTAATGCGTTGTGTCATAAATTATTTTTGTTCGTTATCGCTTGGATTGGCAGCAACAGGTGGAGGAGGGACTGAATTGGAGGCATTAGCATCCATGACAGGATTACGAGCCTTATGATCCAACTGTTTACTGAGCAATTCTTCTTCTTCAAGATAGTTTTGGATCGTAGAATCTTGTATAGCATTGCGACCGTGCTTTTTATGCCTGTGATAATGAGGGATAGGCATGTCTCCTTCTAAGTTAGCCGTTGGAGATGAAAACTCTTGAGGGATTAGAGGAGAAGGAATGCTATTTGATGATTTCTCATTGTTTGTTTCAGATTCGGAGTAATCTGTGGGTGGTAATAGTGGATTTGAAAAGGCTACGTCGCCTGGTTGAGGAGGAGGTCCTGAGAGAGATGCAGGTAGACGATGTAAAGCACCATGCCCGACACCGCAGCCAATGGCTCCATCACCTCCCCAGTTTCTTTTCGGAACAATGGTAATTTGGCGAGTGCTGTCTTGATACTGATTATATATATAAAGACGTAAGGGCCGATTAAGATGCTAATAAAGTTAGTTTCCTGTTGTAGCTTCGGTGACATACCGTTTCAATTAAGTCAGCCAGCGCTTTTTCTCCGGTCATCATTCCTTCAGGAGTGCCTACGATATAGTCTTGGTAAGGAATAACTTTTGCAAGAGCAATTGGTGAATTTTCAATTACATTAAGAATATGCCATACAGCATCAATTGCTGAATGAATTGATGCCCACTGAAGCGTCATTCCTAGTTTTTCTACTTGTGTTAGCTCAATCTAATGATGATTACAGTTGTTGACAATTCAAACAAGAAGTAGTGACATACCTTGCTCTGCATTTGAAACATCGATTTTGACCTTTCTAGCTATTTGTCCTTTTAATGAAAAAACCTCGAGAGTAATTCCAGGAGAGGAATCCCGCAACAAAGAACGAAACATTAGTGGATCACCATTCTGTATGTTAATAGTTATGAAAATTATTCTTTTCTTACCAGCAATATCCCATTAATAGCTGTAATGAAGTCATAATAAGATTCAATTCCTGCATTAGCAGCTGGAGAGTTCTCTTGGATCTTCAGAACCCGAAATCCATACTCTTCTGCGGAATCATGGTGAATTCCTGTTATTGATTCAGAAGTTTCTTTTAAAAAGTTTTTCAAACCACCAAACATTTTAGTATTATTCCTTTATTCGGAGGAAGTATACGATGACTTGGCAAGAAGGTGCTTGTATGGTTGAGCTACACCATGCTCATGCATAACCCGCAGCACTAAAATAAACTTGTATGTTATTACCAATTAAAGGTATAATGGAAATTGAGAATATATAAAAATTTAGAATCTTAAAATTGATACTTTACAAATGAACGACTACGTGTTCGTACACGGTTTATAAATTATTTATTTTTTAAGACGATGCATGCATATGTACATGTACGGGCCCGTAAGTATTAATATTCATCATTACTTATTCTTCATTAAAACGAAAGGTTCGTACATATAAATAAGCGTGATTCTTCCCTCCGAATCCATCGAAGAATCTTATTTATATTAGCGATTGGAATTTGCAAATTTTGATTTGCATTGGCCAGACAATAGAAATTAAATGAAGATGTAGACCAAGTAAAAAGCATTAAGCTTCCATGAATTTCCACGTCAATAGACAAAGATCGTTTTCTGTGAAACACTTGATCATGCAAGCTAGCGTAAATAGCATAAAGATTTCTTAAATCTGTTAGAACAATGTAATGAAGAGGAAATAAAACTTACTTCACATTATTTTTTGCATTAAATCTGTATCCTGGAGCATAAAATTGAGAATACTTTTTGGAATAAAACAGGTAATGCAGAATACAAGGAAACCCTGGATTTCGAAAAGAAGTTTTATCAAGTTCTGCAGCATGTAATATCTTCTTGAGCCAATACCTCTCATATAAACGCGCAGAAACGGTGGTTCTCATTGCCTGCATATCAAAGAAACTTGTACTTTCATTGCTCGCTAAAATTAGTGCAACTTCGTGGTCGATAAACTGACTGTATATATATAGGTATGCATTTGGATTCAGGTTGGGTAAGCAGATGGGGACCCAATGCTCCATGGAATCATTGAAAGCTTGGGTATTAAACACCGAAAGGAAAACTAAATAAATATCACTAGCATGCAGCATAAGTTTTCTTGCCTTAATAGCACAAACTAATCGACCTCGTACGACTAAAAGAGCAAATATCAGGGATTTGGGTTTCTCTTTCAATAACAATTGAGAAAGCTGGTCTCGAAATGAAACACGTAAAGGAAGAGGAGATAAAGCATTTAAAAATGAAAATGGTTCATAATTTTCTAGATCGCTTGATAACACTTTTAAAAACTGCTCGCTGCTTCCAATTAGACGTCGTAAGTCAAAGTTGGGTCTTGAATCCAAAATCGATGAAATAGACTTACTTGTAATAGTACTTAGTATTTGATTGTAGAAAAGCCTCAATTCATTTTTCATAAAGTCCGGCGAAAGCGTGGTCAATGGGGAGATACAAACCAAATAAAGAGGTCCAGCTGAATAAGCCACGATAATTGTAGAGAATGTCTCAAAATAAGTTAAATCCTCCTTAAGAACCTCAAAAGAGCTTAAAATTGCCTGTAAAGCAGCAACAGTTGAAGGCTCAAGGTTTTCATCAGCGACGTTGCTAAAGACTGGCTTTCCAGAAGACGTGAAGATCAAGTATTTTCTCTTTTGTCTAGCAAGGATACAATTAAATGATGACATGGCTTTTCGAAGCTTTTCATCGTAAACTTCACTTGCTGAACGAGCTTCAGAACCTATCTCACTGGCAGCAGGTGATGAATCTTCCAACAAAATTTCAGACAGCATCTGTTGTACATCGTCCCCATTTACTTTTATTTCAGGTAAGGAAGCCTGAACATCTGGATCACTTGACGCCAACGAAGGCAAACTAGCTGGAATTTCATCGGCATTCAGCAAAGTAGAGCTATTTGCTTCATTAGTTTCCTCTCCTACATCTTCGTTAATTGATGAGACCAAAGAATGCTGTGAAGGTTGTTGTTCCATGTGAGACTACAAGACCCATCGTAACAGGCAGAAGTCAAGCTTGTCGCGGTAAGCAAGTTGTAGGCGTGATTCAACAATTATAACAAATAAAATGATTAACTTTTTTCTCGTTTTTACCTTAATTAGAATTCATAACCCTATATACCTTTGATGCAGTAGTCAGCTACCCAGTCTGTTCGTATTTTTGCACTAATAGAAGCTACGTTTCAGCGTCCCCTTTAATCCAAAGCACATTTGATTCTATATTAAAGTAAATTCTAAATATTATACTTGAATAGCTTCAAAGCATATTGAGAACGATTGTCTATTTCATAAGAATGAGGGCGGTTTAAATTCAATGAAACAAAATCGCCTTGTAAAAAGTAATTAGATATCAATAAGTAAAAGAAAGTCATTCTTTTAATTTTTAATGTTGGTAAGTTGCTTCCTGTATCAAGGAAAGTCGTTTTCTTTTAGTTTAACTAAATCAGCTTTTTAAACATGCTTTCAGTTTAGAATCATTCGTGTGTGCATACTGACAGTTAAAGATCGTTATGGATGTGTTAGTAAAAGGCTTTCCCATTACATTTTTGTTAAGGAACTTGAAACTCTGGTAAAGAGATACATGTCTTTATGTTACCGAATTGAAGAAGTTTAGAAAGAAATAAATACAATAAAGAATCCTTTTTTCTTTAGAAAACTATAATTTTAGTATGAATATAATACGGGTAGAGGTGGTGATATTCATGAGTTTAAGAACAGGTTTCTTTGGCTTTCCTTTCACCACCAACACGTTTCACATAGGCGTTAAGCTATAAAATGGTAAGAAGTCAGTCAAGATAACACTAACAAAGTAGTCTTTTAATCCTCATCAAATTTTCAGTGATCGAGGAACTCAAGAACGAGGCGAAAATGCCCGTTTGTCGTCCTTTGTCGGTGCTATTGCAGTCGGCGATTTGGTAAAGAGTACTTTGGGACCCAAGGGAATGGTAAGTTATTTTGAAATAGTATATTCTAAAAAATTTCGTAATTTTCTAATAATTTAGGATAAAATTCTTCAGTCTGGCACTTCCGGTGATATTGTGGTCACAAATGATGGCGCTACCATCTTGAAAGCAATTGCTTTGGATAATGCTGCTGCGAAGGTTTTAGTAAATATTTCGAAGGTTCAAGATGATGAAGTTGGTGATGGAACTACTAGTGTTTGTGTTTTTGCTGCTGAGCTTCTTCGTCAAGCTGAAATTTTGGTAAACTCTAAGATTCATCCCCAAGTAATTATTGATGGATTCCGTATTGGTGCTAAAAAGGCGATTGAGGCTCTTCAAGCTTCTTCTGTCGACAATTCAAAGGACCCTGAACTATTTCGCCAAGATTTAGAAAATATTGCCAGGACTACACTATCGTCAAAAATCCTTTCTCAAAGTAAAAACCACTTTGCAAAACTTGCAGTCGATGCTGTTCTTCGATTGAAACAAAACATCAATTTGGATAACATCCAAATCATTAAAATTCTTGGTGGTAAAATGGAAGACTCTTTCTTGGATGAAGGTTTCATTCTTAACAAAAATATTGGTGTCAACTGTCCTAAAGTTATGGAGGATGCTAATATTCTCATCGCAAACACCCCAATGGATACTGATAAAGTCAAAGTTTTTGGTGCTAGACTTCGCGTTGACACCACTGGAAAGCTTGCTGAATTAGAGCGTGCTGAACGTGAGAAGATGAAAGCTAAGGTTGAAAGAATTAAAACCCATAATATTAATTGTTTTATCAACCGCCAACTTATCTATAATTGGCCCGAACAGCTTTTTGCAGACGCTGGAATTATGTCTATTGAGCATGCTGACTTCGACGGTATTGAGCGTTTATCATTAGTCACTGGTGGTGAAATTGCTTCAACCTTTGAGCATCCTGAGCTTGTTAAGCTTGGTCATTGTAAGCGAATTGAAGAAGTAATAATCGGTGAAGACAAAATGATTAAATTCTCTGGTGTTGCTGCTGGTGAAGCTTGTACAATTGTCCTCCGTGGTGCTACTCATCAAATGCTTGATGAAGCTGAACGTGCCGTACATGACGCTCTTGCCGTTCTCTCTCAAACCATTACCGAATCTAGGGTAACCTTAGGTGGTGGTAGTGCCGAGATGCTTATGGCTCGTGCTGTCGAAGAGGCTGCCGCTCATGAACCCGGTAAACGTGCCATTGCAGTTTCCGCTTTTGCTAAGGCTCTTACTCAACTTCCAACTATTTTGGCGGATAATGCAGGCTATGATTCCAGTGAACTAGTAGCACAACTAAAGGCTGCTCATTATGACGGTAAAACCACAATGGGTCTTGATATGGACAAGGGAGAAATAGCTGATATGAGTGAAAAGGGAATTTTAGAATCCCTAAAGTTAAAACAAGCAGTTGTTTCAAGTGGCAGTGAGGGAGCTCAACTTTTACTTCGCGTTGACACTATTTTGAGAGCTGCTCCTAGAGCTCGTGAAAGGATGTGATTTCTATGAAAATTGTCAGATATTGGTCTAAATTTTTTGACTAATCTTATATAGACACGGCTACTTATTTGGATAAGAATGTTTTTAGTACATGTATGTAGAAAAAAAAATGTAACGCATTTAAATTAGGTGTTTCTAATTTAAGTCTATCGTAGAGTTTTTGATTCGAAGAGGTCATGATTGTTTAGTAGATGCTTCAGAGAACCATTTTTATTAAAATATTTTCGTTAAACAAATAAATAATCAATCGGTTTCACTTAAACACTCGCATCTAAATGAAACAATAGCCAGAGGTTCCTTCGGATGACTTCCAGCATCTCGAACGAGAACATGCCCATTTCATAATCATGATATTGGTACAATCGAGGATAAAGTTTCAAACTCCATGTAATACGAAGTATAAAATTTAATACAACAGCAAAAAAATAGGCAACAAAAGGAAGACGTCGTCTTGATGTGACTTTTCCAAAAGGAAACTTAATACCCCAGTCAACGTATGTGTCCCAGCAGAAAGTATACATAGAATTCAATAGAGCCAGTAAATTCCAAGACCAAAAAAGATATCCATGATTCGAACTCAATTTAAATTTCGATCGTTCAGCGTGCATAAGCGCAGATAAATAAATAAGGGGAAAGGCCAACACATGCTTTAAAGCATTTAGTAAGCTTATTTTCAGAGCTCCCTTTCTATTCCTTACTGCATAGTGTAATGATTGAAGTGTAGCAACGACGAAGGGATATGTCATCAATAATGGAACAAAAAGGGTGCCATCACATTTTAAGTCAGGACGGAGTGTGTATTTGGTTATATGGCCCTTCAAAACGCAACCAAAAACGTAAAAATCCCCCAACATTTTTGCATAAGACGTAAACATTTCTGCCAAAAGAAAGTCTTTGTGAGGATTAAAAGAATTTGCATGAAACAGGAAAAATACTCGTATAATAGAGTTTTGAAGCGATCGTTGTACTGGTCGAAATCTCCAAGGAAAAGGGACAGCCACCAAAACAGCGGTTGTGATCATCCACATCGTAGGATACAAAGGATGCGTATATAAACCTTTCACATCACCGCGCGTGTTAAGAATGAAAAGCAAAAAGCCTATTAGCCAAGAGATAAATATAATAGTGGAGAAGCAATATCCCGCTTCGTAATTGATTCGTTTTATAATCGAGTTTTTTAAAGGAGCTTGCTCCAAATCAGTCCGAATATCTGTAAAATTGGTACTCGGCATCATTGTAGCTTGCCGCACTCTAGTTCTCGCATTGTAAAGTTCCAGATCCTGTTTTTTTAAATAATATATGCAATGGCAGCATAAAGACCAGAGCCATGTACCTAAGCGATGTTAAAATCTCAAACGATGGTGTTTATGCATACCCAAAATGAATAAGAGTCCAATTCGAAACGGAAGGGCCAGTCTATGATGTAGCGGGAACTCAACAACTTCCAAATCCATAGCTAAAATATTTATTTGACTTTTAAAAGTCTTGGAACAAACTTTCCTCACTCTAGATATTGTTACAGATTATTTTAGGAATTAGTTCAACTAATATGAAAGCGAATCTTTTTTTCGTTCTTTTCGAATGCTTTATTTAGAAATATTAAGCTCATAAATGGCTGTGGATGTTCACATTGCAATTAGCCGTATATTAGGTATGCATAGGTCATCGCGGTGGTGTAAACAAACACCAGGAGGTAAAGCTCTCAACGATGAGTTCGTAAAATCCGTCATTATGAACAATCATGTAGTTGAATAGACAAGAACAAACAGAAAATTTAATAAATTACAAGTGTAAAATAAGATTACGTCGAAAATTTCTCGGAAGTTCGTTTTGAACAGAGTCAATTAAAAATTGATATTTTCTATAACATAGGTTGGAGGTACTCGGTTCGGGTAATTAACAAGCTTAGAAACCACTTTACGGACAGCTGGATGAGTATTTGGCAAAATATCCTCCCAAGGCTTTGGTGGATATTCGTGAAAGATGAATTTATTCCAATCAGGGCAATTTGCAAGCTCCTAAAAAATAATGGATAGGTTAGTAATAATAAATAGAAGTTAAAGATGAACTTCATCGTACCGGCCACATCTCAACATTCGGAGTGCCAAGTGTTTGGAATATATTACTGATTAGTCGTAACTCACTTGGCCAACCCTCCGAACTTCCATCGTCAAATAGAGGTGCATTTGAAAATAATTCTGCAATTAAAATACCGAAAGACCAGCGATCCACTTCATGCCGATATGTTCGACAACCAAACAAAGTTTCAATTGCTCTATAATGACCAGTCCCAATCTAATCGTTGGAAATAAATCGTTAGAAACAGTCTAAAATTACTTTAAATAGAATATAATGTAGGCTACAGTTAGTCTTGCTTACCTGGGATATTAATTCCTCCTTTTCGTCGCCGGGATACTTTTCTGACCAGGCAATGCTGAAATCTGTAAGATAGGCTGGTCCTTCTTCGGAAGCTAGCAAAACATTATTTGGGTGTATGTCCCTGTGTAAAATCCCATTGTTCTCGAGGTATTGGAGTGCATCGGCGAGTTGAGAAACGACGTTTATTTTGACATTTTTGGATAAATTGTTTGAAATTTCAGAAAGTACAAAGGGCTGATATTCCGTAATCAAATGTAAACAGGAAGTAGAAGGTTCGGAAAATGACCCAAGCAGGCGCTGAATGTGAGGATGCTCTAACTCCTTCAAGATATTTCTTCCTCGTACCGCATCATGAGGTGGACGTTTAAACCTAGTTTCTTGAATTTTTACAACGTATGCAATGTTGTTTTTTTTATTCACCCCTACATAAACTTCACTTATAGTTCCATCTGACAGATGTTCAACTTGAGAAAGAGAATCCCATATTTCTTTTCCACGCATTGAAGCAAGAAAGCTAATCAAGGTCCACCTTTTCTAAACAACTTACTTTTGATGAATTTTAGGGTATGATTTTAGGTAAAACAATGAAACGATCTACGCTGTTTTAAGGGCTAAGATACTAGAGCTTCTTAGTGAGACTATAGAAGTGTTCAAAGAATCCTTATTTCTAACAAATCAATGATTTCAAGTAGTTAACTTTCTTTTGGCCCTGCCCTTGGCCTTTCAGACAATCCCGAAAGCTATACTGTTTGGTGACTAGCACTAGTCTTCTCTGATGCTATAAATTCGTAATAACGAGTACAAAGAATAGCGCACAGCAATGTTCAATTATTTCGTAAATGCATTACTGAAATACCAGCAATGCAGTAATCCCTCATCGCGAATATTACCATTCTCCTTATTTGAGTATTCTCAGGTTGGTGTTCAAACCGTGGGTTCCAGCCACGGATATCGCATTTCACCTTAGCCAGACACTCACCTTATAATCATGGCAGCAAAAGTAGAAAAAGATCCCAATGTCTATTTGTTTGCTCCCAATTTAATTGGTAAGTTTCCTGAAAATGGCTATACGCTATTTGTCGTCACATCTATAAAGGGCGTGTTTAAGAAACAAGGATGATACTTTTTATCCATTGTCAAAGTGGTTTTGTATGAGAAAATCGAATTCTGGAAATGTTTTGAAGTGGATTGTTTTAGTAAGAAGCTATGTGGGAAGGAAATATAGGATCAATTACAAATAAACAAACAACATTAACCCACGATTCATTTCCTAAACTACTAAAGTGTGGTTTTACGGTACGGGCATTGATATGATCATTGCTTTTTTATTACTGGGCAACTTTTGAGTTTATGCCAAATAGTAATTTTTTGTTAAATGAGCTTTCCTGGGGCAATTTGAAGTAAGACGAAACGATTTTTTGACAGTCTTTTACGGTTTTTTTCTAAAAAAAGCGCTTCGCCAAACCTAAGTTGGTTCCTTTAGAAACTTGACGTACGAATTTTACTAATAGTCCAGCCTATTGTTTGGGTCAGGAAAACAATATCGCAAATTCGTACACCTTTCGATCAAGACTAATTCCAGCGATGGACTTTTATCTTATGCTTTCCTTTTGTTTGGTGTTTGGTACTAGCCTTTTTATACAATATTTTGTATATCGTACAAAATCGTTTAATGGCCGTCTTAGATCACCTCGTATAGCCCTTCATTCAAACACGCCTGAGATTGACGTTTTTGGAGATTCATTCTAACTTGCTTAGGGTTTACTAGAGTTTTTTTGGTTTTGATTTCGTTGTATTTCATGTCATGGCATCCAAATTATTGCACGATTCTGTATTTATTTTCTAGTTTATTAGATGCCTTCGATGGTTGGACAGCTCGCAAGCTGAACCAGTCGACTAATTTTGGCGCTATCTTAGACATGGTCACCGATAGATGCGCGACTTCTTGTTTGCTCTGCTTTCTTTGCGCCGCTTATCCGAAGTATGCTATCATTTTTCAATTGCTTGTAAGTTTGGACCTGGCTAGTCATTACATGCATATGTATAGCACAATCCATCAGGGTGCCAAATCTCATAAATCAATGACAAATAAGCATTCTTGGTTGCTACGCATGTATTATAGCAACAACAACGTTCTTTTTGTTTTTTGTGCAGCGAACGAAATGTTTTTTGTTGCTCTGTACTTGCTTTCATTCACCCCAGCTTCTCCTCCCCGATTAGGTTTTGTCAGTGTACCTACTTTTGTCTATTCAACTGGCTATTTACCACTCTCGTATCCTACTGTTTTGACGGTGCTCTGTGGGCCCATTTGTTTTGTCAAGCAAGTAATCAATGTCGTCCAACTTGTTAACGCTTCTAACGCTCTTGTCGATATGGACATTGAACAAAGAAAACTTGCTAAGAAAACGAAGTAGACTGCTAAGTGGTACTACAAATTTAACTGGTATAAAGGAATACTCTAAGCGCTTGTGATTTAGTGCATAGCTTTCGTTTTACAAAACTTTTCTTCAATACGGTCTTTTCTGCTTTATAATTGATTGATGTTAAAAAGTTTATAATGTCTCTTCCTAGTAAGACAGCGTACTAGTAGATGCTGTGCTTATTAAAAACTTTAATTATTTGCCAATGGAATATTGAGCTCTTTTGTTTACTTTTTTGGAAGAAGGCTTTTGAGTCACCAAACGGAAATCTTAGGTAGTAATTTCAGTTTTTCCAATTTTTTGTTATTAACGCGTTATTGGTATTTGTATAACTTATTTAACCTCAATTCCAATTAGTAAATACATTATAAGAAATAAATACAAGTTGAGATATGTAAACGCGAGTGAATCCAAAAAGGAAATTATCACGTCTTAATTCGTTCTTTTCTGACGGAACCGGTGGTTGAAGTACCATCATAATCAGGTTTGCTCTTTTTTGCCAACGAAGAATCTGAATCAATAGATGTGAGGGACGGTACTTCATCAAAGTCTTTAATATGTTTCCTCTTTTTCTCTTGATTCTTATGCTTTTTTGATGCCTAAATAGGATATTAGCTACACTTCAATATCGAATCAACATACCTTCTTTAATTCAAGAGTGTGCGATTTTCCAGATTTCGTAAGCAATAGTAAGCGTTTACTTAATGCTTGTATTTGTTCACCGTTGGGATTAATGGGGATTATGTTTTCTTGTTCATAAGGAGCATTACACTGAAAAAGGTTAGTAATTTAGTAACCCACGTTTACACACCTGAAAGCAATTCTTTTCTCCAAATTCCCTCACTGCAGAATATTCAAAGACATGGCCACAGGGGACGATATAAGCAAATTGATAGGCGCTTGACATTTCATGTCTTGTGATCGGGCAAACCCATGATACTTTCTTTTCTTCTTCGTTTTCAGCATGAACCTCAACAACGTCTTTCAGCGACTGAATATGAGTAGGTGCTTCAGGAACGCTACTGCGATCTAAGAGCATTTGCAATATCGATGCTTTGTTGTACAGTTTTCCAAGACCGCAAGAAACGATTGGAGGTGATAAATTATCACCTGTTATTGAACATTGAGTTATTTCTGACTGCTTCAAAGAACGCTTTAAATCGATGTCGAGTGGACGCGATTTTGGTGGCTCTTTGACTAATTCATTTCGTGTAGGTAAAGAACCACCTGTTTTTTGTTAATGAATTATTTCTTCCTTTTTGAACCATTTTTAAATCTTACCATCATTTCCCATTTTTTCAAAAGTAGTAAAAAATGGATAGTTGTTCGCATGTATTGCCAAGATACCTTAACATCGTATTAAAATATGTATGGAAGATGATTATTATCGACATATGAGTATAATATAATGTAAACAAACCATAAAAAGCACCATAAATAAATGAAAATCTCCCGTTCTCAATCCAGTACAAACTTTCAATGAAAAATATAAGTAATGTATAAACTAAGTTTATATTTTGAATTTATTTCTACTGTCGTCTTTATCAAACTTTTTCGGATTCATCTATTTGCTAATGATTCCAATTTCATTGACCATAAATCGAGATCGAAAAGAGAATTAGATAAAAAGTTACTCTTTTTTCTTTTTTTATACAAAAAATTTAGGATACAATATTAGAACGTCTTAGTTACCTATTTTATGTTACAAGTACTTTTGTTTACATGTAAAGGCAATCTTACTTTCTTCTTCAATTAAGCGAACTTTATTACATCGCTACTACCAACTGTAAAAAAGTTGCATAATTCTGTTTCACAAACCATAGACAGTTTGCAATATACCTTTATTCCTGTAGTCTTTAAATGTATGTGTAAGGTATTAAGGCCAAGGAGATTAAAGTTACATTACTTGGCTACTAACGTCTACTAAAAATAAATCTTTGTCCCACGGTTGGAGGTTAGAAGTGTACGGTGCTCTGCAGTGATAAATTCAGTTTCTATATATATACATAAAAAAAAGGCATTTTTTTTGGTTTCTAGGGGTACATATTGTTTTTTTATATTTCTTAAATTCATTTACAATTCTATAATGTCTAAAGATTCAAGCTTTCGTGCCACGAAAAACTTTCACCTCCAGTTTTTAACTGTGAACTCGCGAGATACTTCAGTCATTCCTTGCGTTCATTTATTTTTTGATTCTAAACGATATATATTTGGAAGCATTGGTGAAGGATGCCAGAGAGCCATTCTATCGCAGCAATTGAAGCTTTCAAAAATTAAGGATGTATTTTTATGTCATGGAGGTCGTATCCTATTAGAATCTCCTTCTTCTATATCCCCTTCATCGGTTTCTTCAGTTTCAAGTCCTTCACCTTTAATGAATTCCGAGACTAATTCGCAAGTTGACTGGTGGGATTCTTGTGGTGGACTAATAGGTGTGTATAGTTTTTCCTTAATTGCCAAACCGATAACTAACTAATTATAGGGTTTCTTCTGTCCATGAATGATGCATGTGATCTTCCTCAAGGTGAAAATCCTTTCACTCTTCATGGTCCAAGCGAAATACACTATTATTTGTCTTGTATGCGTCACTTTACTTACCATACTAATGTGGATTTAACTATTCAAGGATATTCTTCCTCTGAAGCACCTGAATACGTCGATGAAAATATTCGTGTAACACCTGTTGTAATTTCCCTACCATCAAGCGGAAGGAAACGAAAGTACTCCGATAGTCCTGCTTTAAGCAGCACTGACACAACTTCTGCAACTTCCGATTCTACGCCTCACTGGTTTACCCATTCTTCGAATGATACGGCCTTCGTGGTCGATAACGCATTATATAACACACCTCCCCCATTAGAAGAACAAAGTCCACAGATATTTATCTCTTATATCGTGCAATCCCATCCTTCTCCTGGAAAGTTTGATGCCAAGAAAGCAAAGTCGTTAGGGATCACTAAAGGTGTCGATTGTGGAAAATTAGCGAAAGGTGAATCAATTACTTTAGATGATGGCTCAACTGTTTACCCCGATGATGTTATAGGTCCTCCTGTTCCAGGATCGACTTTCTTCTTTATACATTGTACACATGAATCTTTAATTGACACCCTAATTCAACAGCCTCAATGGTCAACTGCTCCAGAGCCAGTCTGTATAATACATTCAGTAACAGATGCAGTTTTCAATAACCAAAAGTACAAACAATGGGTTTTTTCATTATCTACCAAAGCTTCCAATATCTTATCACCCACAAGTGAGTTAGAAACTGTTAATTATACGAGAAGCGCATCTGCAATCACAGCGCTGAACATGTTAGATGAAAACACATTTCCGCTTGGTAAAAATTGTTATCAAGAAAGCTTGGATACTTTAAAAAGAGATGGATACGTTATTGCATGTCCAAAGATGAAATTTATGTTTGGAAAAAAACCCGGGATAGAGTACCCAGAAGCTGGAATGGATGTGTCACAGCTCCGAAACAACATTTCTGAAGAAAAACCAGACTATAGGGAATTGGTTAACAAGTCCAGACTGTTGAACGAATCGCTCAGTCTTCCAAATGATTTTGCGGGCTCTGAGATAGAGTTCTGTACGTTGGGCACTGGCTCCGCAATGCCATCTTTATACAGGAACGTCTCTTCTAATTTTATTAAAATTCCCAAAAGAACAACCGATCGGGACGATTCTGTTGAGAGTAGAATTTCTACCAACAACATATTGCTTGACTGTGGCGAAGGCACTCTTGGAAGATTAGCAAGACAATATGGTGACAGTCTAAAGGACGAAATTTCATCATTGAGATGGATTTATATATCTCATATGCATGCTGATCATCACGCTGGTGTGATTGGAGTTTTAAAGCTCTGGTTCTCAATTTCAACTACTTCTTCTAAGTTATTTATATGTGCTCCTCCTCAATTTGAGTCATGGTTAAAAGATTATTCCAAACTAGACAAGTTGGACCTGTCCCGAATAGTCTTTCTTTCCAATAGCGCTGTTCGACGAGATAGAACTTTAACTGATGATGATCTAATTAAGTATCGAATGTTTCTACAGGAACTTGATTTCGCTTCCTTTGAAACTGTTGCAGCAGTGCATTGTCCTTTTTCGTATTGCATGCAGTTTACCGGTAATGAAGGATGGAAAATAGCTTACTCAGGAGATACTAGGCCATCGGAAGAATTTATCGAAATCGGCACAGATGCTACTGTTGTTATTCACGAAGCTACATTGGAAGATTCGATGCAAGAAATAGCCGTACGGAAACAACATTCTACCTATAGTGAAGCTTTAAAAGTGGGTCAACGTATGAATGCAAGAAGCATCATTTTAACACACTTTAGCCAAAGATATCCGAAGCTGCCTGACGTGAATCTCAGCGATCAACAACTGAACGTTGCCTTGGCATTTGATGGCATGTGTCTGAAAGCATATGAAATTCCAAAATTCAAGAATTTTATAGAACCTTTGGCACATTTATTTGCTGATGATGATTGTCATTGACAGTTGAAACGGTAAAAGAATACCATGAAGGTCCGAGAGTTACAAGTTGAATATCTCTATGTAAACAACCTAAGTCTAAAAAAATTTAATTCCGTTATTGTTTTACATTTACATTTACTCATGCTATTTTCAATTGATAATTTCTTTGAAATGGCATGTAAATCAGAGTTGATAATTCATTGTGCAAATCTATATTGTAAAAAACGAGAGTATCATTAGTAAATTCCAACCATAATCATAATCTATTATAGTTATATTTATCAGTTATGTTCATTAAAAATTTGTACAGTTGAATAAAATACAAGTGAATAAATAAATACTGAAAACACACCTTTTGCAGGTGCTTTCACTATCTAGTAATGATCATAATATATATGAACAATAAAAGAACGACTCTATAGTTCAGAAAAGATTCCAACTTCTAGATTAAAAATTAGAAGATAAAGCATTACTAAAAAACGGATGCCATAAAGCCTCCTTTGCAGTAATCCGCTTAGCAGGGTCATAAACAAATATTTTTCTTAAAAGATCCAAAAGTAGGGCTATCCCTGATGAGGTGGTGCAAGAAAATAACTGATCCAAACTTTGTAAAGACTCTACATAGGCTATACTTTTTTTTGGTGTGTTAGACATGGGATACTTTACGGATCCGTTTGTCCTGAAAAACCGTTGTGTTGAACGGCCTGCCCTAGAAATAGAGTCATAGTTGAAAGGACCGATAACTTTTTCCATCATAGCCAAATGCTCATTATCCTCATGAGTTTGAAACAAAGCTTGACCGGTAAAAAGTTCAACTATGATACAGCCTAAACTCCAAATATCACATGGATAGGACCATCCTACACCAAGGATAATTTCAGGAGCTCTGTAATGTCGTGTACTTACCACGCTAGAATGATATTCATCCTCAAAAGTAGCGCTGCCAAAATCTATCAATCGTATTTCGGTATTGTTTAGAATCTTTTGGGAGTAATTCCGATATGGCAAACGGACATTTTTTGATGCATTCGAAACCAACAAAACATTTTCCGGTTTCAAATCCGTGTGTACCAATCCTATCTCGTGTAAAAAAGCCACACTTTTAAATAGCTGATGGGCCAAAGACTGAATATGGAGTAATGAAAATGGTATGTAGTTATTGTTTTTTAGAAAATCAAAAACACTCCAACCAAAAAGATCGGTAACAATGCAGATATGCTTACGGTAATCAAAATAGTCCTTCAGCTCAATACATTTGTTCTCGTTTGTAGGGTCATTTTGTGCAATGGTTTGGAGGACACGAAGTTCAATAAGACTTGCCTCCCTATATTTTGGAATAGCTCGAGTTACCTTTATAGCAACATGCTTCCCTTGAACCTGATCATAACACTGGATTACCTTGCCAAAAGTACCATGACCCAATAGCCGAATGACCGTATATCTTTCCGCAAAGTTGGTATTTGGAATTACTTTGTAATGACCATCATCGTCATCATAAACGGAAGAGTTTAAGCTCAACTTATCAGCTACCAAGGGAACATTGACACAGTTGACTTTTTTCGTAGAATTGGTATTACGCTTCCGCTTTTTAGGTTGAGGTGCTTTCGCAGGTGGAGGAGGATCAGGGACGACAATAGGATCGTTTGTAATATTAGAGGGTTGATATGTATAAGTGGGAGGAGCTTGAAAATTAGTTTGGGTCATTGGTAACCAGACGGCTAAGGTCGGAGAAAGAGGAACGGCAGCCTGTGCAGTCGAAGCAGAATTAGGAATGGAAGAATAATTAACTTGCTCCTTGGGCTTTTGAGGAACGGGATTGGTAGGAAGAATTTGGCTATTCTTTTGATGAGGGGAGACATGAGGAGGAAAGAATGAAGGATAGGAAGCAGGAGAATCGTAATGACTTCCTTTATTGTGACGCTGCACGGGGGGAAGCTGCATTTTGGGGTAGGAAGCGTTTGATGAATTTAAAGAAATTCGGGGCAATACCGTTTGTGAAGGAGAAACGGGGAATGGCTGATTAACAGAAGGAGGAGCAGGAGGTGCTTGATGCTGGGCCGGAGGATGAAGTGGCATGTTGGGAAGTTGAACGTAAGGAGAGGGAGGATGAGGATGAGGATGAGGATAGGATGGCAGAGCGTTGGAAGAGGAAATAAGGTAGGTAGATGAAGGAGCTGGATGAGGTTGTGGAGGAGGATGGGTTTGTATTGGTTGAGTGGCCGTGACATACGGGGGTGGAAGAGCAGCGGCATTGTAATCGAGCCAAGGATTATACGGATGAGAAAATTGAGAAGAGGCATTGGAAAGAGGACGGGAAGATTGGGAGTCAGAAGGAGGATGATTTTGGAAAGGATAAGGCTGCATAAAAGGAGCATGCATAGATGGGGAAGGTATTGAGGGAGGAGCAGCTGGAGCGAAGCAGCGTTGTATTGGGTGAGAGGAGTAAGTAGGCATGGCTGGAGAAAGACGAGGAGAAGCAGAATCCTCAATCACAATGACTTCTTGAGGAACACCATTTTTGTAATAAGACTGCCAATCGGGAGCCTGATTCCTGCGACGTTTATAGGCATTCATAATTTATATACGAGAGACAATAAACAAACGAGGAAAGGAATAGAAGAGAAACCGTCAAAAAAAAAAAGAAAACACTAAGGATAAGGGAAAAGTTAAAAATAAACAGCTAAATAAACATGTGACAACGACTTTGGGACGAAACCAACGAATAGAGACAAATGGTAAACAAAAAGAAAATAGCAATATTCAGAAAGAAAAACCGCTAAATGTAGGATGAAGGGAAGAAAAGAAAAATTGGGCTATAAGCACGAGTAATTCCAAAGCGTACAAGGACAAACAAAGTACGACAGGAAAACTACGTAGGAAAGGAAAGAAGTCAGCAAAGTCCCAGAACGTAAACACACTGTTTAATAGTAAAATAGAGGAAAAAAAAGCTTCCAAGGAGAAGCAAAGAAAAAGGAAAACAAACAAAAAAAAGAGGAGAGGCTCAACAAGAAGTGAAAAGGAATTAACCAACCTCCCAAAAAAGAAATGAAGAATTTCGAAAGCTTTTTTTTTTTCCTTTTTCAAGAAAAAAAAAGAAGAAATGAAACGTTCAAAAAGAAATAAAACAGAAAAGGGTATGAACGGGTCTATACGATAGCTTTCCAAAGACTAAGAAAGGACTGCTTTCGAAAAAAAGAAAGGTTTGAAAACAGAAAAGAACAAGCGATTACCGTTTGAAAACTGAATTATACCTTTCCAACAAGCAAGTCTTTCAATGTAGAGGAAAAAAAGAGAAAAAAAAAATTAGGACGAAACGGAGCAGGAGATTCCCAGTCAACGGCTCGGAAGGTTTCGTAAATTACGACAGGAAAACCAACTAGGAAGAAAGTAGATAGAAAAGCCGAAAGGAAAAAGGAATAAGGGAAAAAGTAAAAGAAAAACAAAAAAAAAAACAAAAAAAAGTTCGAGATTTCGGTGGCTTTTCTATGATGGAATGTAGTCAATTTGACGATGGAAAAACAATCACACTACATAAAATTTTATCAAATCCCACGAAGAGAGTCGAAATCAAGGGAGGCGTGCGTATATGGATATACAAACCCGCAAGTAAGGATAAAAGTAGAAACCAAAGAAAGGAAAAGAAAAGAAAAGGGAAGAGAAGAGACGAAATATTTGGTAGAACAGAACAGAACAGAACAGAGTAGAGTAGAGCAAAACAATAACAATAACAAAACAAAGTGTAAAGGAAAAAAAATAAAAACTAATAAAAAAAAAAGGTTGATCGACAGATCCAATGGAAACAAGACAAAAGAAAATGTCGATGAGTCTTCTCTTGTAACTAAACTATCCAAGGAGAAATGAATTCCAAGTTATGTAAAAGAACTATAACAAGAAGAATCAAGAGAAAGCAGAACCGAAAAGAGAAGAAGAAAAAAAAAAGGGTTTTTACTTATAAGGGAAATAGATAGATGTTTTAAAATGATTTGAAAGAGTCTGCAGAAAAAGACATAGTTGAATGATTTTGCCTCTCGACGTATAATGCTTTGTTTGATAATCCAGGACTTTAAAAAAAAAAGTGATGCTACCGGCGACCGTCTTAATTACCGGACATGATGTACGTGAGGTTGACGATGTTGATTCCAGTCGCGTTACTGGGATTTGATGCCAATCGCTTTTTGCGTTTTGTGTTGGTTGTCGTTGTTGGATCGCAATTCCAGTGATGATCTTATTGTCGTTAGGCCGGAAGAACTTTTTTTTCTTTTTCTAAAAAAAAAAAAAAAAAAAAAAAAAAAAAAAAAAAAAAAAAAAAAAAAAAAAAAAAAAAAAAAAAAAAAAAAAAAA